>VZTD01003772.1:740190-882435 GCA_013397725.1 Rhagologus leucostigma
TTTCCTCCTTTCTTCTTCTCTTCCCTCTTTCCGCCCCTCCCCCGGCCCCGCTGGCCGGACCCCTCGTGCTGCAGCAGTTCCCCACGTGCTTTATATCGCGGCAGGGCGGGATCGTATCGTGATAACGGGATCCACGTTCTCGCATGTGGCTGCTGTGAATTGTGCATTTCTCATGGTCTGGGTAATTAATTGCTCAGGCGCAGAACGCATGATGAGTTACCAGGCGGGATGTGCTACTTACACAGGAGGATACACTGTATAAAAGTTTAGCTAACATTTCTTTTCCTGTTTTTCGGAAACAGATGTGACGTAACGCCTTTCTCGCTTTTTTTTTTAACATGTTGGAACACCGGGGACATAAAACTGGCGATAGCTTGTGTGACGTTGTTGATACAACTAGATTTCATTTTGCAACATTTTTTACCTAATTTTCCCTCGCCCCCTCTTTTTTCTTTTGTTTACTATGTAGTAAAAATAGACTGCTTTATTTCAGTTGCTTTATGCACAAGTGGTGTATACCTGCTCTGTAAAGGCCATTGTGAATAGAGCCTGTAAGAGTGGACTCTTCCATTTGTAAAGTAAAAATATTATTTAAATGTCTTCGATGTATAGACTGTTTTTTCTTTCTGTTACTCAAGCAGCAACAAAAAAACCCAAACCCAAATCAGTGCCCTTGAACTGAGATAGCTGTTTTGTGGTTTTGTTAAACTTGCATATGAATCTCCCTCCTAGGCTTGTGTGCTGAGTGCTTCTTAGCAGTCCATATGTATGAAGTACTAGAGATGTTTATCGTTTACCTACTAGTCACATAGTAAAAACCATTCTTAAGCTTAATGAATACTCTGACAGATTCCTAATGAACTTAAATAGGAAGTATTATTTTGGCCATGTACCTGTAACCTAAAGTTCCTTGCGTAGCCTTAAAGCAAGAAACCTAAATTATTTCATGAGTGTTACAGCTGTCTCAAAATATCTTTGACTGTGGATGACTCTAATACATTAGACAGAATGATGAACTTGGGATGCAGTGTGTCCCTTAAGCTGGGTTAGGTGGTTGCTTTGGTGTTGTGTGGGTTTTTTTCTAATTTTCCTATTAACAATGGGTCATTAGGCACTAAGAAATAGTAGGGCTTTAGTAGCATAAAACACATTGCATAGGAAAAATTGTTGAAGGAACTGTTTTTCCGTAACTAAGAGCTATTGCTCCAAGGCCAAGCCTCTGCACAGTTCATGAGCTGTAGGATTAAAACACCTAGCACTGCAGGAGCACCTTTTTGTTTCTTAGTGTAACTGTATGTTGACTTGGAAGTCCTTTGTTTTCAGGTATAATGATGTTTTTTTACTGTTACGGGGTATTTCAGTTACTAAGATCTAGTTGCTGAAAAGTCATAAATGTTTTAACATTTATGTTTTAACATTTAACATACAGATATGAGTACTTCAGGGTTTGGGTACATAGCAAGTTTGTGGTTTTTTTTCTTTCTCCTCAGGAAGCACACGAGGAGCATGATACTTCTACTGAAAATGCGGATGATTCTAACCACGACCCTCAGTTTGAGCCCATAGTTTCCCTTCCAGAGCAAGAAATAAAAACTCTGGAAGAGGATGAGGAAGAACTCTTTAAGATGTAAGTAGAATATTTCTCTCTATTATCTGAATGTTCATTAGGCTTAAACTTGGCAGTGTTTATAAGAAGCTGCATAACTTGTAGCAGTCTCTGTACTAAGGGGTAATCTAGCTTGGTCTGCACTGTGATGGCAGAGTGGGGCGTGCTTGATACTGCCCCAAGAAAATGAAGTCTGGAACCACAGAAGGGCTGATAGTACGAATCTGGCTTTAGCATTGTTAAGCATAAAAGAAAACAACAACTTAGGTAATAATTATTGAAATTGTGATCACAGAATATGAAACAAGTGTCTTCTGAGGAAAGAAATGAGATGCATATGGTGTTGCTGCCATGCATCCCTGGGTAAAGGGTGATGTACAAGGTACTGAAATAATAAAAGCAATAGCTGCAGTACAGTATTGGGGCATCTGTGGCAGTTCCTGACTGTTGTCTTCAATGTAGTTTATCCTTAGATTATGCTTATTGTCAGATCAGGATAGCTTGATCTTCGTGAAGAAAAATGTAGCCTAAAAGCTTAAGAAGTGATTTGAATTTGATCCCTGATGTGCTTGCTTTAAATAGGTTTTAAAAATTCTGCTTTTACTGAATCACAGAATATTATTGCTCATCTGGAAGAGAGATTTGAGTTATCCTTATACAGATTCTGGTAATAAATAAAGTGATGGTCACTTTCTGACAGGTAGTATGGTGAACTCTGGCTGTAGCAAAACCTCTTAATTAGCTACCTGAATTTAAAAGGTTGGCTACACCAAATATGTTTATCATCCCCTAGGAGTGTCCAGAATTTTAGTACAGTTATTATGTAATTCCTAATATTTTCTTATTAGATTTTAATTTATCATATCAGTTTCTAAATGTGTTTATTGAAGTTGAACAGGGAATCTTATTAAAGGAGTTGTTTTCTTCTTGTGTGTGGCTTTTTAAAAGAACTGTGCTGTTCCATCAGGTGTGGTGTTTAAATAAATGTTTTAATACATGGAGGTTAATTAAATTTTTTGTTCTCCAAGGCGAGCAAAGCTCTTCCGGTTTGCATCTGAGAATGACCTTCCAGAATGGAAAGAACGAGGAACTGGTGATGTGAAACTCCTGAAACACAAGGAGAAGGGAACAATTCGCCTCCTCATGCGGAGGGATAAAACCCTAAAAATCTGTGCAAACCATTACAGTATGTTATACATTGCTATACTTATTCTTGTTTGAAAAAATAAGCTTGTAGAAATTCAGTGTGGTTGTCTCCTGCTGTTCATACAAGGCTTCAGGTATCTAAAACCATGAGGGGTTACTAACTAAAGTCACTTTAAAATTTAGCTGTGATAGACAGGCATTGTGTGATTGCTTCCAGTGTGTATGGTTTATTTTAATGATTAATAGAGTAGAACATGTAGGCCTTAATACTGTTTGGAATAAGAATTTAATGTATGCTGGCTTGCTTTTGTAAAAGAGTGAGAAAAAATATGATGTAATAATTTACTACTTGGACCTAAACGTTTGAATTGCTAGAACCAATCCCTTAACCATCAGAAAACAGAGACTGAGCTGCTAAGATAATCTGAGTCTGCCTTTCTCTGCTTCTGAAATGAACGTGTTATATTGGGCTGACTCATTCAAGAAAGAAGCCTCTTTGAATAAAAAAAAACCATGAAAGAGCAAGACAGACTTGAAAGTCTGCCCAACTTGCACCAGGCAGACTAATACGGTGATACTTGGCTTGCTTTGGTGATACTCAGATTTTTATATGAGGAGTGTATAGTGTTCTGTGGAGTTAAACTACATTTAGATAACTTGAAATAAGAAGTGGCTTAATGCAAACATCGATAATGCTTGTTTTCTTGGGTAGAACCCTTCAGAAATCAAACTGTTCGGAGGACACAGGTGTTTAGTAAATGAAATGGCAAATATGAAAGCAATGTAGTCAGCAACCAGCAGGAATAAACCTTTTGTTTAGGAAAATAAATGTTGCACATATGCAAAACAGAATTGATGAATTTGTAGTATTCACATCAAAAGTTGTTTAGGTTTTTTTTGGTGGAAAAGCTGCTCTCCGTATAGATTTGTTTGTTGAATTTATGCTGACTCACAGTCAGACAAAAGGACTCTCTTCATTTTTGCAAAGCATTAAATGGAGCAAACTATATTTTGATCTCTAGATTTTAAAAATGCAGGGAAGGGAGTAGACTCTTCAGATTTCTCCTGAACTAGACAGAACCCAGAAAAAAAGCCCTGCTTATACTTTGTATGTCTGTAATGTACAAAGTCTTAAGGTACTGTGGGAAGTAACATTTCAACTTCTCCAGTCAGTCAGGTGAGGTAGTTGTAGTGTCTTGGAAGGAAAGGGCCCCATTAACTGGAAGGGAACAAACAGATTGGAAATACACTGTGTACACTTTGCAGCACTGCAGAATTCTGTAATATCTTGTAGTACAGTTTTAAACCGATGGGACAGATAATTAACCTGATGACTAATTGAATAGTGCTTTTTAAAATTAATTTTGGTAATAGTTTTGGTGTGCGAAAGAAGAATGAGTGTTGTTTGTCTGTCTGGATGCCTTTTCCTCCTAAATTATTTGCCTGTGCTTCAGAGCTGTGCTCAGTGATTGCATCTCTTAGTATCACAGTCATCTGTTTTAAACAAAAATTGAATCCAACTCTTTTTCCTAACAGTAGTGAATCCAGCATCCTCTCACACGGTAACGGTCTTGCATCATTTTACTTGACAGTGTAAGGAAAAATATATATGGGCACCATTGTCTTGTATTTATCCCAGAGTAATTCTGTGTTAAGGGCTTTACGTAACCATCACAGCCCATTGTCACTGAGATTTATAGAGGCTGGTGTGGAAAACATTTACTAATGTGCTCTGTACATCTTTTAATGCTTTCCTTTCAGTCACACCCTTAATGGAGCTGAAGCCTAACGCTGGGAGCGACAGGGCATGGGTCTGGAACACACATGCTGACTTTGCAGATGAAAGCCCTAAGCCCGAACTTCTGGCAATCCGATTTCTAAACGCAGAGAGTGAGTGGACTGGCACTGAACTTACACTGATTGTAAACTGTTGTGTTACTCTGCTTGTCTGAACACTGCTCTAAACCATTGTTGGAGACATGCTGTATCTCACCCCTGCGTGGTAGTGTTAGCTAATTAATTCTTTATCTGAGAGAAGTCTGTTAATCACTTAACCATATCTGTTGACAAACAGTGTAGTAATTAGGTCTGCAGTAATATTTGTACAGTTTCTGCCCTAGGCCCTTTTCTAATCTAAGCCATTTCATGTACGTGCAATGCCAATTAGAATAAAACTAAAGGCAGTTAAGATACTCACATGCAGCTTACTTTCATTTAATTCAGGTGCTAAATTGTAGTTAAGATTAGATTTTTGCATTAGAAACAAGGAAATCCTGACCTGGTATTTCTGGTCCGTCTGCATTAGCAGAACATCTGGGTTGGGTTTTTTTTAATAAGTATCTTCTTAGTTTTGATTAAATGGAACCCTCAGTGAATAGTGCTAGTCAGACCCATCATACTAGTTGGTGGGTTTTTCCGGAGTGACTACACTGAGTACCAGAACAGTAACTCTAGTAATGGTCAGCTAGGATTAAATCAAAGAAGTGTTTGTGGGCAGAGGGGGTTTATGTTGTTTTGTTTTGTTGTTGGTTTGGGTTTTTTTTTTTTTAAACAAGCAAAATGAAAAAGTGTTGCATTTCTTGCTTTACAATTTGCCACACGAGTTTAGTGTGTTAGCCTCCTTTTCTCTCTACATACTAGATGGATCATGAAGTGGTTGTATATTTTAAAACTTGATGGATTTGACTACATCAGGAAAGAACTTAGTATAGCTTGCCTTTTTCCTTTGCCTTAAGTCTCCAGTATCATTGTTTAGCCAAACAAACCTTTCTGGTCCACCTGCTTAGTGCTTGCTTCATGATCAAGTAGGAAATTAAAGGCTAACTATTTGCTCATCTCTGAAAAGTCTTTTCCTCTTTCTGGTAGAGGCTGTTCAGCTTATTGAATGTTCTGCCTTGAAGGAGTAGTCCTTTCTTCCTGTTTGCCCTTTGCAGTACTGACTAAGCAGATGACAGGTGAACAGACATAAGTTTGTCCTTCAGGTGTCTCTCCTGTTTGAGATGGTTGAAGAGGAATCAATACAAACACTTCCTGGACCAGTTACAAAGTGCCTTCAGAATTCCTGTGGGGCAACAGTGACCTCCTGTGGTCAGCCAGACCAGCCTGGGATACCAGGCTAGTACCACCTTGGTCATTCTGCTGTCAGGAAGCTCTTTGCCCAGTCTCTTGTTGCTTTTATAACTTGTGTAGAAACATTACTGGAATTTGATCAGCTGCTTGGAATGTTGTTGAATCGAGTGGTGGCTTAGACCAGAACGTAATGAAGATTATGCATTGTCAGCTCTTGTAGTGAGGAGTAACCCTTGGGTACAGAGTCTGAATGCTGTACTGGTGAAACAGGCATTATCTTCCTTTGCTGATGCTAAGAACCCCAGTTATGGTCGGGTTGTGGAAAACTCTTAGAGTATAAGGTAGCTGGCAAGGATAGCAGTTCAAAGCTAATCTTCAGTCTTTTGCATACAGATAGTTGCATTAGCAGTCTCTGACATCGTACTCCTATTCCTTTAGGCTACAGACAGCTGGGAGTTTGCAATAACTACAAAACAGCTCCTGCTGGCATTACGTTTCGAATATTTTGCAAAATAAGCTGCTTTAGTAAACTTGCTGAAGAAGATAAATTGCTTTTGCACAAAGATGTGATTGAAGAATTTTGGATCTTGTATGATTTACTAGATTACTTTGTAAGTCCCTACAAATTTTGTTTACACAAAGCTTCTCGTGGAGTATCTGTCTTCAAGATTAGAAGTATTCAGTGTTGTGAGGCAGTAAAAGTAATGAAAAATTATTTTATCTTTACTGAAACAGATGCACAGAAATTCAAGGCAAAATTTGAAGAATGCAGGAATGAAGTAGGCAAGAAAGCAAAGAAAGGTAAGGTAGTCTCAGTGTAACTCGGTGCCACATTTCTGAGCTGTGTGAGTGGTTACAGTACCCTGGAGTGTCGTGTTCCAGCAGACTCACTCTGTGCTGAACTGCAGCCTTCAGTTCAGGTGCTTTTCTGTCTGCGAGAGTAAGAGCTCACAGGAGTGACGATGGCCTTCTTTCCTGTAGAAGGCTGTTACAGTTGCTGTTGGGACATCACTGCTTTGAAAAGGCTACCAAGAAGTATTTATGGCTTATAGTACATAAATGAACTGTGAACACTGTAGCCACAGTGCTCTTTCTTCCTTCCAGGTCCCTTTCCCTAATTTCACAAATGTATAATCATGCAAGTATAATATTCAACGTTTTTTATAGTTGTTAATGTGTATGAAGCTGTTCACAAGTCTCTAATAGATTATTGCACCTCCCTTTAGAATGGCCTGTGTGACAAGGTATCTCACCATGTAAATATAATAAACATTTCCATCTTTCTTAAGAACAGACTACCAGTGGTCTGCAGTCAATGTTCTTCAAGATACTTAGATTGGAGTTTTCCAGTCTTAAGAATTCCTATTCCCCAATTTCAAACTGGGGAACTTGACTTTGCTTTTTTTGGTTAAGATGACAAGAAGCTCAGGACTTGTCTGGATACTTTATTGGTAGCAGCACAGCTGGCCAGATGTTACACACTGCTCAGTCCCTGTGATTAAGCCCTCATGTGGTGATTAACGTATACTAGTAGTATTTCTTGAATTCTGACATCTGAAGTAATTACCAGAGGAAAACGAAATGGAATGAGTCACTCCAGTGGTCAGTGAAGAATATCTTTATTTTTGTCCAATACCAGCTGTCTCTCCCCACCCCCTCACCCTCTGTCTTTACTCTTTCTAACAGGAAAATCCATTACTGCCTGTATGTAACATTTTTCCTAACCGATCTTTTAGCAGGCACAGACAAAAATGATAGTGCTGATAAAGTTGCTGAAAAACTAGAAGAGCTTTCTGTAAAGGAAGAGAGCAGAGAATCTGAGAAGAAAGAGACCAAGGAAAAAACTGAAGAAAAGCAATAAAATCATCCTGGGCCTTGCAGTTTTTCCTTTACTTTTTTCTTTTTTTCTTTTCCTTTTTTTTTGGGGTTTTTTTGGTTGGTTATTTTTTTTTTTTAATTTTTACAAGGGACTTTATATGGAACTGAATTCAACATTTACATTGTTTTTTCTAAGCTTTTGCCCTTTGGAAGGTGTCTTCAGAAAAATTCATTCCCCAGTCATGAAAATGTACTGTGCTAACTTTCTTTTCCATAGTGGAAACACTTATTTATAGTCATCCAAAAGAGTGAATAAAACAAACTTGAAAACAGCATCAGGGGACAGAACTGAGTTTTCTGTATACTGTAAAGGCTTACGAATACACTTGTTTAATTAAGCTACATATCATCATTCCTGTGGATTAAGTAGGTTAACAGACTTTGTCAGCAGGGAAGATTAGGATTGCATTTGTGTTTCTTGTATGGCTTCTAAACTGTAATGTAACAGACCTTTCACACCTGCTGCTGTGTGTACCTGAGCAGGGAATGTGCCTGTGCTTCTTGAAACACAGCAGACTTCTGGAATCAGGCAATAAGAGCATTTCTGGCACACTGTTGATGATGATCCATCAGACAGTGAAAATAAAGGTGGGGGACAAAATGTATTATGTCAGATTTGAGAAGCATTTCCCTCTTACAAAACAAAATCTGTGCTTCCCCCCCATCCCAAATTTGTTAATAGTACAAAGGCTTGATTCCAGCAGACAGTTCCTGCTGTTGTCCCAGATCTTCCATGGTGTGCTGCTTGCTGACTGAAGGCAGCAGCAGCAGCCTGTTATGCTGAGGTGTATGCGAAGGAATCCGAGCTGTTTGAGTACCTTCCTGTGAGATTCCCCTTGCCAGCATATTGTTGTAGTCTCAAGAATGTTTAGGTTTGAAATGTATAAGCTTTTTTCCCAGGGCTTTGGAGCTCATATTGTTTTTACAAACTGGAGGAGTTTTGAACTTCTCAGATGCTTGGTAGGGAGGCTGTCCCTCTCGGAGAGCAGCAGTCTGGAATTCACTTTGGAACAGTTAATTATGGTGCACATGCTTGAGGGACACCCTCCTTGCCAGAATGGGCAAATTGGTCAAATCTCTTCCCTGCAAATGTTTTTAGTTTATCCAATTTCAAATTAGTGCTAGAGAGTAAGAAAATAAACTATAGTAAGCAATAAAATCAACACACTTAAGTCTGATAGATCAATTGAATTTTGTTGTTAAACACTAATACAAGGATTGTGTTAGGATAGAGGTGAAATTTTATAATAGTTTCCAAAATAATTATGAAAACTGGACAAAACTTGCTAAACTGTAAGAGTGAAGTAAGAGTGAATGATGTTAACATGGGATAGCAAGACCTTTTTGTCTTCATAAAGAGGCTTTTAACTCAGTCAGGTTCTGCGGTCCACCTGAGGAAAATATATTTTTAAATAAAAAATCACGTCCTTCTTCTTAGCACTGCCTTTTGATGCTACAGTGAATGAGTCTTAAATCTGGAACTGTAATTAAGGTACTCACTTCATTCGTTAATTCCTTTGGTGTTTTGCACATTCCCCTTCAACTACAGCAGATATCAAAAGTCTGTTAATTAACAAAGATGGTTGAAAGGCAAAATAAAATGCTCTTTAGTGTTTCTGGTTTGGAAATAACAAGACAAAGCTATTTTGAAGTATTTAACATTTGAATGTAAAAGCCAAATCTTTATCCATGAATCATTGTAAATGATCTGATAATGTCAAACTGTGTCTAAATTGATAGAAATTACTTAAAAATTTCGAAATAAACTTAAATTTTCATTTAAAGGATTTGCTTTTTATTTTGAGAACTCTTACTGGGAATGCATTTTCAGTCTGCAGGGGCAAAGTGATGAAGGCAGCAAAATGGGTGAGTTGCATTTCAGTGTCAAACGTTGTACAGAAGAGGGGGGGCAGCACATGAATGACTTAATTTGTCTTAATATTAGTTATTGATGACTCCTGCTTAATGTTATTACCCTCTCTTCCCCTCTTACTGCAGCATCCTTAAATGACTTCAAGACATTTCCATTCTTGTTTAGGTTAACTGATCTGTGTTTAAATTCATGGATTGCAACCATCCTCGCCAGACTGCAGTCTCAAAGAGCAAAGTTAAGAGAGACCACTCAGTAAAATAATTTCTCTGGGTAACATTTGGCTGAAGAATGTTTTAGTCCTCTAAACTAAAGGATGGTCAGTCAATGTTCTGGTCACTTTAGCTGTTCTACACATTAAAAAGCAGTAAGTATTTTTAAAATTATCTCGGTGGAATAAGACTTTTTTTGTGTGTGTGTGTGCAAGTCGTTCTAATGATTAAACTTTCCTATAGGTAAAGTAGGCTGCCAAGTGAAGATTTTTAAAATGTTTGATGAAGAAGGAAAATACAATAGGGTTAGTAAAGCATTGCTGGGTGCTAAAGTCTGCAATTTGTACAAATTTTCTGCTTGCTTCAGGTTTAGGAAGATATATATATATAGCCACTATATAGCCAGGCTTAGTGACCCAGCCTTTGGTGGTGCTAATGGTTTGTGTGTACATGCTGAATGGATCAATGTCTGAGGACTCCTGAGTGATGAATTCAACTTAGAAATGATTAAATTTTGACAAGCATCAAAATAATATCTTCTTCTTAACAGGTAGTTCAGGTCTTAAAGAAGTCTACTTATTATAGAAATTAATTCAAAATAGTTCTCTCTAGATCCCATGTTAATTATTTTGAAGACTACACTAATCTAATCTTCTCCAGGAGTAAGTTTGTATTAGTGATACTAAATCTCTCATTCACAAATTGCAAACACTCCCAATTTGTTGTTTTAACACTAAATGTCAATTTTCTTTTTCCTGTATAATAAGGTAGCTTGTATCAAACACAAGTTCTCAGTCATACCAAAAACTCAGAAAATTAAAATTCTTCTCAACACTATGCAGATAGGAGAATGTTGTAAATTCTTAATTTTGATGCAACGTGCTCAAGGAGTACCTGTACATAAAGGGAAAAAATAGGAGTCTGAGTAGTTCTTCAGATTTTGTTGCGAAGTGTTGTTACCACACTGAGAGTGTTGTGTCCTCTGGGGGATGCTGTGTGTGGCTCACAATGAGTTGTGCTGAACTCTGACATCCCTCAGCAATGCTGGGCCTTGTGCTGCTCCATCGCAGTGCATTCCTTCCCATAATTCAGTGAAAAACTTTAATGTTACTAGAAACTTTTCTCTAAAGAAAAGACTCTGAATCCAACTTCAGAAAACTCAGCTTGACACCTTTGTGATAGTAAATTGCACCTATTTGTGTAGAAAATGAGACAGTGGTGGAGATTACGTTATAAATTGCCCTACTGGTTTTTGATCTGTACGAATTGCCATTGGCTTTCAGTGCCAAGTCCTTCAACAGTGGGTGGTTATTTAAACAACCCTAAACCTCTCCAGTTAACTTCCCATTGCTGTCTTTATTTATGCCCTCCTGTTCCCAGGACACCCATCTGTCCTGGCTGCTCCAGGTTGTTTCTAGCAAGCTGTATTTTCTGAGGTGTCCATGGCAAGCCAGTGTCTTAATTTTGATTAGCCAAACTAATTTCAAAGTGTTCTTACATTGCTGAGGCCATGTGTAAACTTACACTAGTTCAGTGAAGTGAGGTGTGTAAAAAGGATTTGGTTTTATTTTGTGATGGTTTATTTAGGATATATTTTAAAGGTCTTCCTAGTTAGATTTAGCTAGAATTACTCTTTAAAATGGAAAGAAGAGGAATTACCAGTTTTTTACCAACCTTAACTAAATCTTTGACAATGTATCCTTTTCAGAGTAAGGAGCTAAGGAAAACTCAACTGCAACAGATCAGAATTAGTTTGCTTGATGAAGAAAAGTTTGAAGTAATCTGCTGTAGAATGGATTCTACATGTAAGTGATTTCTCAGACTCTAGTTTGTGTGAAAACAAGGTGCTTCTCAAGTAAGCAGCTTGAGCAAGAATAAGGAAATAAATCTTGAGACTGTGAAAACGAGCAAAGGAGCAAAAATCTTCCTAATATTTAAGAGCTGAGTAGTGTTAGTATCTACAGCTATGCATTAGATTTATGCCCACTGTATTTTTATAATATGCAAATTTAAGTATGGAATATCTTTGTCCACTTAAGTCACATTAGACACCAACCACTGACTTAAGACCTGTTCACATCTAAAAGACTTTTCAAACTAGTTTGCTATAGTCTCCTAGTGAAAATACAACCTACATCAGATCCATAAATACATTTGTAGAAAAGGGTTTTTTATAAAGTATTAATGGTGCAGGTAATGTTTGTGGGGTGTATTTTCTTACACCAATATACTGTTTTAAGTACAAAGAAGGTGCTGGCACAAATCTGGATTAGATGTTACGTACAGGAAGCTTCTTTTGTGGAAGGTGTCTGACTACTGCAAGTGTTTCACCAACTTCACAGTCTTAAACGTGTTTCCAGCTTTCAAGCTGGAAAAGTCCAGCTGGTTGTGTATCAGTCTTGACTCCACAAATTGACATCAGCTGATTCACTGTGTTGTAGATATGAACTGTTGTATCAAGATATGCAATTTATTTATGACCTAACAGAGAAGCTAATGGTGTCATGAACTCTTGCCTATTCATGTTGTGCTGGCTGGCCTCATTTCAAGTAGTTTAAAGTTCATCATCTTCTAATGCTGTTTTTCCATAAAAGCAATTATGGCTATTGTAAACATCAACAAAGATGGATTGGACATTGACTGAATATTTTGTATGTTTGGAGGATATTTCTCAAGACTATTCTAACAGGTATAATTAAAGTTAACATTGCTTCATAAAAATAGTGCTTATCAGTTTTAACATCTTGTTTGCTGGTTTATGAACACAGTTGGCTTGCAGAGTTTCAGCAGCATCATTTAGAGTGATATTTCATTCTAGAGGAGGAGAATTGCACTTAACTAATGGTTTTAAACTGGATGGTTAGTGAATCTTTAAAACTGGAGGCCTACCTCATTCTGGTGTAAGTAGTTTTTTGTGGGGATCATTTAGGAATCAGTCTGCAGAATTACCAAAGTCTCATAATAAATGGAACTTGACATGCCCCATCACTGCTGTTGGGAAACACACCAGTTCTGTTCTGAGCAAATGCCATCCCATGAAAAATATCAATTGGAATAATCTAGAAAATTTTGTGGTATATCTGTTAAGGCTACTGAAAAGTCATTATTGGGCAACAGTTCCTTGATTTATCTGGTAAGAAATGAACAACTAAGTGAAAATTGTCATATTAAAGTTCCAGTGGGTAACTTACTAGGCCTGGCTTGTACCTAGAACTGTCTGGCCCTTGCTTGGACTTTCTAGCAGCACTGTGCAGCACAAGATGATCCAGATGTCTCTGAGCACTAAATTTGAGGGGAAAACCAGCTTTTACTAAACAACAAATTGGTGATCCTTGAGGGTTCTCCCAGTGACCCTGAACAGTTTGCAGGTCACCAGTACTACATGGGCTGGCAACTACATTTGTTGTAGTAAGAAAATGCAGTAAGAAAAGTATAATTATTTATTGTGGTCACTGTTTAATGGCAACAGCAAACACGAGCTAGGAGCTAACTTTCAAGTGACCAATAAAATATTCCAGGGATTTTCAGTACTTTCAAGTGTGCAAAATAAAAGAATTTTCTTAATCACGTAGCTAAGATTTCCAGCTAAAATTAGTGCCATGACTTGATATGAAAATTGCATGGCTTTCAGGCTTTCTTCATTCTTGCTCTGTTGTGAGTTTCCTTTCATCTTACCAGCTCTGAGAGGGGTACCCTGCCATGTGGCTCCAACACAGCTTCTGTGGTTGGCCCTTCCTCCTTTGGGGTAAAACCTCAGAGTAAAATCTTGCAAGAAGACATGCAATTACTAGCCATGCTCTGCCAGATTATTTTTAGATTGTTCTTTGTAGCTGTATTTGTTCTTTGTCATTAAATCTTTCCCTAACTCATGCTGCCATTGCTGTTTACCACAGTGCTGCCAAAATCTTCTGGCACGCTCATAAGGTAGTGTGAATCCAGAAACTGCAGTCCTTGAAATAAAGGTGTTCCAGGAGAGCAATTCTGAGACATGCCTGTTCTGCTTTAGTCAAGTCCTCCTCAGACATCCTTAGTGTTTGACAGGTAAAGTCATCTGACTGCTTTAAATATACTTGGCTTGTAATAACGAGATTGAGTGTTGCTCAGCAGTGCTTTGTGCTGGCTTGAAAACAGAGTGTTCTTGAGAACTGGAGAGTTAGTTAGTTAGGGAAGGAAATGAGGTGAACTGTGGGAACTGTTGGACACAAAATTACAGAAAATTACTGCTTTCTGATAGGTAATCTACAATGTGCACCAGAAAAAAGTAACCCCAAAGCCCAATTCAGCATAACACTGTAGCCTTGTAAAATGGAATGTCTCAGCTGTCTTTTGGAAATGCTGAGTCTGCATGACTGCACAGCACAAGTGTCGTGATCCACAGGATGATTGTGCAGCTCAAACCAGGCTGCCATGGTGATCTTCAAGATCAGTTCAGTTTGGAGATGCACCTCTTCTTGTTGCTATGAAAGGTACAATTGTTTGTGTCCCGATAACTCAGTTATCTTTAGTCTCCCTCTAGAGAAGTGTTGCGTGATCGGGATATTAAAAAAAAAAGCCGAAGTTGCTTGCTGCTGAGAGCCTCTTTTCAGAACAGGAATGGCTTGAAAAATTGGCCCAACAAATGGGGACTGATACAGTGAGACTGGATCAGCATCAGTGTGTCAGAGCGATGAAGGGAAAACCATTCTGAAGGGTGGAACGAGCAGAAGTGCTGAATCCTCTCCACTTGCAAAGCTGTCTTTGAGAAGCAGACTTTCTAGAGAGGAAAGAGTCCTTAGGGGAAAATACAATTGAAAATAATGAGGTGCAGAGGAGGCATAGTCTCCTTAAGAATAACTCCTCTATTCACATGAAGGAATGCTACTGTCCCAGAAAGGCTTCATCTTTAAAAATAATGAAATTTAAATAAATCATCAAACTCCAGATACGTATCTTAAAATGAGTTTGTGCCTATTGCTTACCAGCTCATGCTAGAAACTTGACAGGATGTTTCTGTGCCTCACCTAGAAAGGAAACTTGCAGGTCCATGCTAGAAATGCAGATATGACTGTCACTTGGGAGAGAACTTCTTTACTATTTTTCAAGACCTAAGAAATGCATTTGAGTAATTCTCATACTATCCATTACAGGATGCTGACCAAACTTCATAAACAGTCTATAATACTGCTTAGGATAATATTTTCCAGATTAAAATAAAAATATCACTGGAAAATTAGTCTGAGTTCTGTTTGCATCTAAAATTCTTCACCCAGACTGTTGCTTGATAGGGAAGGAGGAAGATGATTAAACTGATGTAAGTGATGAAGTCTCTGCTTTTGTCAAGTAAGTGGTGCTAAACTAACTTGTGGCCCAGAGCATTAGGTGTGCTCCTGAAATGGATCTTCCAGCCCAGTTTTGTTGAAAAGGGACCCAGTCGGCTCCTTGGAGACCACTCAGCAATACACATCAGACGTGGTAAGTGATGGTGATGGAGAGATTTGCTTCCCAGGTGTGCCTTTGACCTGATTTAACATGCTCATGTAGCTGCACCTGAAGCCTTTTAGCTTAGTATGCAGAGCCTGGTTCTGTGTAAAACTGTTGACTTTTTGATTAGTTACAAGGGGTTTCAGAATAATAAATTCTAATAAGCTGGCATGACAAGGAGTAGTGAAGCATATGAAACATTCAATCCCTCAAGCATTCCAAAATAACTAACTTTCGGTAGATGTTGTCCTTCCCATTCCTTAATATCTAAGTCTGGAGATCATTTTAAGTTGCCTTCTGCCTTTAGTACCGTTTGGATTAGACTTTTTTTTTTTTTAAGCAGGGCAGTTGTTAGCAAAAGCTGAGATTTCACATAGCCGTATGTCCTCAGGCTGGAACTTGCTGGCTTTGCTTTTGTTAAAGCTGATGCTCAAAATTTGGTTTTTTTGTTTGGTTTGTGGTTGGGGGGGCAGGGGGAAGGGTTTGCAAACTGCAAAGTTGAAGACCCTTACAGATTTTTGGTTGGGTTTTACTTGTTCTGTTCTTTTCTTAAGACTTCTACGACCGTGGAACTAATCAAGTCTGTTAAAACGAGAAATGATGAATGTCCTTTCAGAACAGCACTGCAGTGTCTGCCTTCTAGGGCAAGCTTGCTTTTAACAACACCCAGCAGATGCTGCAAATGTGGCTTTTGTGTTAGGCAGGGGTTACTTTATCTGCATGTTGGCAGCTGCAAAAGGGGGATTAGCTGAGAAAGAAAGCAGGAGTGAGGGAGCAAGATGCATGCAGCTCCTGGTCTGGATTTCTAAACTTCCAAGCGGCCTTGAACCCTTCTTCCCATCGGAGGGTTTCCTTGTGACTGAGGAGAGCTGCTGGGTGGTGCCCCCGAGTGTGAACAGAGGAGCCATTCACACGCTGCTCTTGGGAAAGCTGATTCGGTGAACTTTCTGTTGTTACCTTAAATTACCTCTTCTGTCTGCCTCCTGATGCTAATGGATAGTTTTTAAAAGAACAGACTACAGTGTAATTTCAGTTATGTTTCCACTCAGTTATGGATCTTGGAAACGGTTAAATTTGGCAGAGTGTAGCAGTTCCCTTAATACTGCGACTCTGGTTGTAGCAGAATGAAAAGTAGGGTTTATTCCCTGAGCTAGCGAGGCAGGATTCGTGTGCAGCTCGCCCTGTCCTGCAGGGCCCCGCTCGGAGCCGCTCCCTGCGCGGACCCCGCCGCGCTCCGCGGCTGCTGCGGCGGTGCCGTGTCCGCAGCCCCCTCTAGAGCCCCGCTGTACAGGGAGCTGCTCCAGGAGCTTCAGAGTCCCACACAGCGCCCTGTGGAGCTCAGTTCATTGCCATTTTTCTTTTCGGGGGGGAGGTTCTTGTAGAAAGGATAGAACCGAACCCCACTGTCCGCAGGGGCTCCCCGCTGCGGGAGGCCCGATCGGCGATGGCTCGGCCGCCCCGGGGGCCGTCGCTGCCCGGCCCGGCCGCCCTTCCGCGGGGCCGCGCTGCCTGCGCGCCCCACTCGTGTCTCCCCGCAGCGCTACCTTAAGGGGCTGGTTGACATCAGCCGAGTGGGTTGGGCGGTGTGGGTGGGATTTCCTGTGCTGGAGGTCAGCTGCTCCCGTCCCTCTCCCGTCCCTCCCAGCCGCCCGGGTCCCGCTCTCCCCGCGCCGGAGGGACCCGCATCCTCCCGGCTCCCTCCTCTCGGGTTGGATTTACATAGTGATGTGTAAACTACAGGATGCCCAGCAGCACTGGAAAGAGGTTTAAACCTACTAAATACATCCCGGTCTCCACAGCAGCTGCCTTATTAGTGGGTTCGACTACTTTATTTTTTGTTTTCACGTAAGTACCGCTCTGGCGGAGGGGGGGCCCGGGCTGGGGCCGCCCGGCCCGGCGGGGGGAGGCGGCTGGGCATGACAGTCCTCCAGGCCCTGCCGCTGCTGCTCCCGCTCTCCGCCTGCCTCCTGCTATCCCTGCCCGGCTTTGGTTTGCAGAGGCTCACGATCTCTCCCTATCATAAAATGTGCCTGACAGTCAGATCCACCATTTCATGGCACGTAAAACCCCATCAGCCTCCCGCAGCTGCCGGCTGTGTGCATCAGAGATGCCAGAGCCCCGCAGCCCCTCTGCCCGTCTGTGCAGGGCTGGTGTACGGGAGGGAAAGGCAGCCCCAGCCGCCCCGGTGCCGACAGGCGTGGATCCAGCCCGTGTCTCAGCTGGCTGGAGTCTCCGTGCTTCAGGAGGGAGAGCTGGCCTCTCCCGTCAATCTGTCGCGTGTCTCAGGGTTTATCCGGCACAGCCTTTTGAAGTGGAAGGAATCCTATTCTAAGCATTACTGATTTGACATATTTTTATGTAACTGTTCCTGAAAGCTTGAGGAGCTAATGAACAAATTTACATTTGCTTGACGGAAAGACGAGGAAACTTTTCCCGTCTCTGTTTCCTGTTCTCTCATTCCCTTCTCCCTTAAATGCAGAATGGAGCTGTGGCTGTCGGCTTGCAGCTCTCCTGTAGTTATATTAATATGTGAGTGCTGTAGTGCTTCGGCTGTTTGCTCTCCCTTTCCATACACTCGAGTTCTGTAGCTCGCTAACCCTTCCTGTGCGGGGGTAGCGGCACCCTCCCTGCAGAAGTGTCCGTGTTTCCAGAGATGCTACAAAACTGTGCTCTGAAAGGAGCTTTGACTAAGCTGCCTTTGGGAAGGTGAAAACATGGCTATTGCACATTAAGATTTATTGTTGCACTTATTTTGGAACTCTGTTTTCCTTGTTTTGTCATTGCTATTTTTTAACCGAGCTCAGTGAAGCTGTTGGAAGCAGAAGGCTCTGTAAGAGTGGGAGTATGTGTCTGTGTCATTATCTTTCGTGGTTTGGCTGTGATATGATTCTCGATGTTTCAAAATGCTCATCACTGGTATGGTAATCTCAATGTAGGATTTCAGAATAAAATGTAAATGCTGTTTTGTCTAACAGTGTCTTAAATCGGAACAGATTTTGACACTGAGTTTTGCTCTTGACTTAATGTGCCTTGATTTTTCCTTGCTTGTTTTCAATGCAATTGGTATGAAGTGCGGGTAAATCCTTTCAGGATATTACACTGTTTCAAGAACTGGTCAAGCCTCAAGAGCTAGTACAAGTATCAGCCTATCATTCATCATTTGGGCATCTGATTATAGTGTGGTGCTCACAGGCAAACACAGGACAGAAGTTGGCTTTTGTGATGAACTTGGTTGACACTGGGGTGGTGAATATTAAATGGTAAAAAAAAAGGGGGCCTTAATGCCAGCATTTATTTTTCCGGCTGCTTGAGAAATGGATGCATGCTAAGGTTGTTCTGGAAGCTGTATGTTTGTTTTCATATGATACTTCCAGTGTAGAGCTACAAATTGCTTAGTGATGTAAGACTTTCCTGGTAACACAGTTGTTATTGAAACATCCTTTTGGCAGCAGGACATCAACTGAGATGTTCGTTTTACAATTTGTATGGAAGAAGCAATCGGTTTTAATCCATTACCGAATCTGAAACTTCACTCTGCTCCCTCTGTTATCAGTGTTTTACTGAATAATTACATGCAAAATGAAGTATTTTAAGGATCTCTCCATATTGTAACTTGGCCTGTGTATCTTGAAGTGTTAGTAAATTTTTCGAGGATTGTCCCAGACATACGTTCTCTGCTGCTGCCAAGTCTTGTGTGTAATAAAAGTAACACATAATTGAGCAACTGTTGTCAGGCAGAATCTGAAGTCCTGTCCGTTCAAAAATACTCAGATGAATTTGTATGGGATTGGTGTTGTTTTTCATGCTGAGCAGTTTTAGTAAAATCTATCTTTGTTGTGGAATCGAAGCAAGCCATATGCATGAGATTAGTTTCTTTTGTGTGGTGGTGGGTTTTTTCCCCTTTCCTGAGCATTTCCATTTTTTATCTTTTTCCACAGGCAGTGTTTTGTCTCCTGAAGATCTTTTTGTTGTGATATGTTATTAAAGGCTGAGATAGACCTGAATTTTCAGGTGTGTTGATTTGCACATCTCGTTTGATGTTGGATAGATCTCTGATATGCAGCAGTTGAAACACTGGCCTAAAATTGTTTTAAGCAGTGCTTTTGATACAATCCATGCTTGCTTGTCATAGCACAGGAACTTAATCAGATGAAGATTTACATGTGTATTTATTAATTCCTTATTTGTGTCATTAAGCTCTAAGGCTGCTGTGTCTCTTAATGAAGTAACCTGTGTATAAATACATGAAACTGAAGATGGATGGGACTCGTGTCAAATTTTGGGTGCTCAGTAGGATATCAGGGATTTGAGCAACTTCAGTGCAGTGGAACTGAATAATAGAGGATAATATATGTGGAAAAACTGAATAATAACTATTTTTAAACCACTTACTGAATAGAAAAAATAAGCTTTTTAGGGCACTGGAAACATTTCTGAGTAACACGTATGAAAACAGAGGCTCTGACTTGGCTTTTTCCCTAGACACGTTTGTGGGCTCATGCCACACATTATGAGTGTCTTCTGCTGGATGAAAAGCTCTTTGAACTTGAAGGCCAGGGTTAGCTTTTTAGCAATGTGGTCTTTATTTGCAACTTTTTTCCAAACACCTTTGCTAAAAAGCAGCACATAAAGAGTGTTTGAAATACACAGTGTCCGCTATTAGTTCATCGTGGTGCTGATCAGTGGTACTGTTACACTTTAGGAAAATTCCATTTTAGATTCTCCTTTATTCTTTTTTCTCAGATGAGCATTTAGGATTCACTGTATCGCTGCTATATTTCTTCTGGTTTTATGAGAGGGAACTAAACTATTTAGCTATCAAGATTATTGCCTGGAAAGGCAACTAAATATTGCAGTTGTATTATCACAGGCTTTTAGCACTCCATGTGTGTTCCTTCAGTAATAAATACAGTGTCTGAGTAGGTGGTCTAATTTGTCACAGTGGGAGAGTAAACAAGCTTTAACTCTAAGCATTATGAAGGAACTATCAATAATGTTGTATAGAATGATTAAGTTAATTTACTTATATGAGCAAATCAAACGGTGTAATGAAGGAAGAACCAATTTTTCTTAACATAGCACGAATCCAGTGATTCAGTTCTAGCAAACCTGAACTTATTTCTACCAAAATCATTCTTTCTTCGTATTTCTCATAAGGCTTTTTGTTAGAGATAACAGTTTAACCTATTTCAGTGAAGTCTGGGCTCTTATGCCTTGGACTACCGAGTGCCGTGATGTAAACCTAATTGTGTTCATTCAAAGACCCTGAGTTTCAAGAACTTGCCACCCTATTTTAGGTTGTGCAACTTCAGTATTAGCAGAGAATGCAGCTTAATTGTCAGCAAGTAGAATGTCACCTGTGAACAGCTGGAATCAGTGATCTGAAAGGACTTTTCCAACCTAAATGATTCTATAATTATTCTGGAGCTAATAGTTCTCTTCACCTGCTTAAATTGGCTACTTACTGTAGGTGTTAGTGCTGAGAACTTCTGAGTTAGTTCAGCAGCTGCAGTGCCTGTGTCTGGAGATTACACAGCCAGCTGAAAGCATATGGTTTTAAGGGGAAACTGTGGCTCATTTTAGTAAGGAGAAAAAAGCTCATCATTCTCTTGCTGAATATTGTAGGCCTGAAATTTCTGATAAAATACCCATTTTCAGACTATTTTCTGTAGCATGCAGCCTCTTGAGCATCTTTGAAATACAGGAGAAACATGTAATTCATAACAAAGGTCTAGGTGCCACTACTTCTTTGATTTAATGGTAGTAACACTGCTGTATATTATCTCTTGAAATGGAATAATAAAATGGGTCATTTTCTGGGTGAAGTGAAAGCACAAATAAGGTGAAAACTCATTCAGTCAGTACTGAAAATGCGAACAACTTTGTTCTTAAGAGTCATAATGGGAGATAATCATAGACACCACAGACATCTGCAATTGGCACTCTAATGCAGTCTGTGGCACAGGGAGTCTAGTAACAATAACCTTCAGGAAACAATTGAAGAGTGATAAATTGGTGTAGAAGAGCAACTGAAGTTGAAGTCGCAGTAGGGATGGAAAGAAAATAGAGAAATAGCCTAAACCTGTGCTGTGCAGACAGCAGAAGGAGGAAGAATGGCTGGTAGACTGTGCTCCATAGCAGGGCTGATGGATTTACCTTAACAGGGAGGAAAGCTTGGCTTCAGTTGATGAATATTTAAAGAAAAATTGGCGCTCCCCCCACATTGGTACATCACGTTACTGTATTTCATGAACTAGAAAGGCTCAGCATTTCTCTAGTTAGACAGATATGAATCCAGATGCACTTATGATACATTCACCTCTTAAATCATAAGCACTACCCCCTTCCTGCAGTTATCTGATCCTGCACTGGAACAGCCTTAAAATAAACAGGTAATAGCACTTGAAAGTTCAAAACTATAGTAACCATCCTGGATGGTAGTTAATGAAAATATAATTATATATGTACCTAGAGTTCTTGACCTATCTGTTAGATCTTTTCCTCCCATGACTTGCATATATTCACAGATCAAAAAGGGAAAAATACAGTCTGCTGTTCTGACTTGGGTTTGTTTAGTCACTAGCAAAGGTCAAGCTAATAGAAGATCATCTTTGCTTTAGTGAATTTGATTTGTATCCAAAGATGTTTTCCTTGCCTAAAGTATTTAGTTCCAGATGTGCAGATATTCACTTCTGCCAGCTCAGTGTTCTGATTTCAGTTAAAACAAATGATAAAATGTGATTTGAAATGTATATTAGAGATGGTATGGAGCTTCATCTGTAACACAGGTGTGTTTTATACCAGCCTAGAGGAAATAGAACTGAGTGCTGAGAAGTAGATGCACAACAAAGAAAATAAAGATAAAATTGTAGCTCAGATTGTTTTATCTTGATATGCTGCTGGACAGCATGAATTCTGCTTTAGAGTGTGGTCTTACATCCTTCTTACAGTTTGGCTTCTGCCTAATAACTTGCTGAAGGCTGCTTGTGGATTTGGGAGAGCTCTGGTGGCAGCTGCTTGTGCTGTGTGATGCCAGAAGTTCCAGGTGTGCTGTGGTGTGTGTGAAAGCACATGGAAACACTGCCACTCCACAAATCCACTTCCCCCCCCATCCTAACCAGATGATCAGATCAGATATCCTTGGCATTCTGAAAACTTTGGAGCACAAAGCCCCTCTACCTTGTCTATTTCTAGTCATGCTAGGGGTCCATTTGATAGTGGTAATGCTAATTATGGAAAAGAACAAATTCCCCCCTCCTTGAGCGTTCTTTCCACACCATTCTTCACTACTTGGAATATTAATGTATTTCTGATTTTTCTTTTATGTTTTTGCTTTCCATATGCCAAACTAAGAAATCGCTGGAACTGGTAGGGAGCAGCTTCACTGACAGCCATGCAGGTGACACGATACAGGGGAAAAAAGAGTGTGCAAAAAAGCGTGCATCTGTTTATTCAGGTGAATTTTAAAACTGACTTCACAGTCACATACCGATTTCAAGCAGTGCAGTTTGGCCTCCTGAGATACCTTAACATTTTCCATGTTAAATGCATCTTTAATGGCAGGTTTTTCCTGTCCACTCTATCTGCAATCCAGAAGAGGTAACGCTTGCCTGGCTGACCTGAGTCATCTCAGTTGTCATGTCTGTAAGCTGCTGAAAAATATTTACTTTTGTTATGACAAAGAAATGGCCTTTTAAGCTGTGGCAATTTCATCTTGCTATAAAATTTTTGGAAATAGAATCTAGACAAACTTGTCATGCAAGATAAGACGGGCAGTCTCAACAGGAAAATATATTTAACTGAAGTGTGAAAAGTTTTTTGTTTGGTTTTTTTTTTTAATGCTCTAAGAAGCCTCTGGTTTAATGTTTTTCACTAGTTGATTTTATGATCTTTGCTTCCAAGGGGAACAGCAAAGTTAGCAATACAGGACATTTCTGAAAGTTATTAAAATTCATTCCTTTAGAAAAAACCTGGTATTTATTATCAGTGGGAATATTTTTTTGTTCCTGTAGTTTGAGAAAGTAAAAAGCAGAATCATTTTTGTTGAAGGCAGTAAATGGCTACACATGTTCAGCTGTGGATGCAGAGCTTTCTGCAGCCACTGCAGTGGCATTTTAGTGCTCACTGTAGAGCCAGTTTGAAAAAGGCAGAAGAGCTACTGTAATGGAAGTTATTGCTGTACATGGGCTACAGCTGTAGACAGTGTGTGATTTATGCCAGTAGCAATCTCCTTTCTATTTTTCCTAATAAGCAGTGATTAAGGTCATATGGAAATAGGAATGAGAGTGTCTCAATTAGATCAGGGTGGGCCTCTCAGCCTTTGTACAAGAATATACAAGCAGTTTTGTTTTTCTTTTTTTTTTGTCCGAAGTCCTTTTCAAGATGCTAATTTAAATACTGTCCTTGTTTGTCCAAGTATGCCACATGTGTATCCTTTTATAAATAGAAACAATCTCTACAAGATTGTTCAAGCTCAATTGGTTTGTTAGTAATGTCAACTAAGGAATGTTATTGCCGAAAACACAAAACAAATTGAGAGATAAATACATGTGGTGACCTTGGAGATCTGATTTTTGAGGTTCATTACCTGGGATAGTGGCTAATTACACACATAACATTATTGTGTAAACAACTTATTCTGCTACTACCTGCTTCTCAGCTGAAATCAGCTGTAGGACCCTGTGGTGTGGGGATCTCTGTGGGACCTGTGAGAGATGACCTGGAAAAGGTTTTCTGTGCTTACTTAGTGTACAAGCTACAAGGAAACTTTTCAAGGCCAACAAAGGGAAACCATGAGTTTTGTTCAGTTTGCACTGGAAGATGTCTGGAATACAGCAACAAAGTGGTGATAGCCAATTTAGAGCATGAAGGAGATGCACACTGCAGTGGGGGAGAAGTATTGTAAAAGCTACACGAGCTACACTTGTGTAACCAGTGCAGAAGTGAAACACTGATTTACTGTCCTTTGATTCAAGCCAGTAGATACAAGACTTATTTCTCTATAATCCAAGAGCAATGTTCAATTTGGCTGCGCTGTTACAGAGCTACTATTAGTTGATCATTTGTCACTGGGAGCAGCTAATGAAATTGAGAGGAAGAGGCATGGAGTTTGAGACAGAAATGCTGCAGTTTTTAATGGAAACTCTGTATTGTTCTTTTGCAAAGAATACCATAGATTGGAAAAACCTACTCAGCCTTGATCTTATTTTACCATGCAGAGGCAATTTTAGGGATCCTTGCTTGGTGATTGGAAAAATTAATTCCAATGAGTACACCATAGTGTAGTGTCTACTTACAAAGATCTTCAGCCAGTAATCTGTATCCAGAAAGAGGATTTAATTAGTCACTGATTGGTTTTTTGCAATTACTAATGCAATTTAGCTAGACTTGCTTCAAAGCTGTCCAAAGTGCCTAAAATTCTGCACTCTAAACGTATTGTGCAAACATTAGTGGATACTTGATTCTTTGTTTTTCTCAGGATGGATATTATGGAATAAACTGTACAGTAACCCATATTTAGATATTGCAGTGGTTACCATGGTTCTCTGTGAAATTGTAAACACAGCATTTGTGCACTTCAAATGTGAAATCCTTATGAAATACCTGTGCTCTGCTGCTGTGCGTTGAGATCATCCAGCAACAAAAGAAAGTGGAGCCGGGTGCAGGAAAAATATCTCTTGAATTTGAAATCTAAACACCAAAGCAGCTGTTTCCAGTGTGCATGTGCACCATGAAATGACTGCTCTCCAGAAAACCTTGGTACACACTCAGACTGAACTGATCGCAGAATATTCTTAAATGAACAAATTACTTTTTAAGTTGGAGCCCAACAAAGCAAACTTGAGACTGCTTAAATATATAAGGGCCTTCATAAATAAAGCCAGACAAAGCGTTATTCTCCCAGGATTCTTAAAACTAAATTGGCATTTACATTAGCTCTTATTCATGTCTTCAGGGAAATAATGTAATGTAATATGTATATCAATACAATTTAAGTACAGTTCTGGGAATAAGGAGAGCTTGGACATTTCTATAAACAAGCATCATTTTAATTTAAACTTGGGTCAATCACAGAAATTCTTCAAAATGGAAAAGTTCAGCTTAAAACTTTTCCGCTTACTCTGATCCCAGTCGGCTAGGAGAGGCAGGTATTTTCCTATAAAAAAATACTTCCTCTCCCCTTTTCAGCCTAACTTCTCAAAAGTTATTTAGGATTATTTTCATTGTATATAACCTCCCTTTCAGTTCTTTCTCATGAGTGGGATCTCATTTTGCATGTTTAGCTTTCTCTGAAGATTAATGTTTGCCCCAGCAATAAGACTCTCCAGATGTGTTATGATCTAATAATGCTGTGGTTAACCCTTGTCTGCTGTCAGCAGCTTGCTGAACCACCTCCTGTGCTTTACCAAGCCCCAGCATTTGATGATGTAGTTTCCTGGCTCCAAGCAGCAGGAACCATGAGTTGTGTAGGTGGGCAGCTCTCCCTCCATGGGGTTTGTGTCTGGCACTGGGCTCAGGAGCCGCTGCCTCGAGGCTTCGCTGTGGAACCACACTGTTAACTTGGCTTATCCTCCAGCATTCCAAGGCACAACGATGGAACAGGGTCTTGAGGATGTCGGTATGGTCATCCTCATGTGGTCAGACCTGTGATTTTTGAACAGTAACTGTAGGTCTCTAGGTTCTTGTTTTGTTTTGGGGTTTTTGTTAAACTCTTGTCTCATTTCTCTGTTGTGTGGCGCATAAGTCTCACATCTTTCTTTTCTCTTTGAAGCTGGCTTTGCACATACTGCATCTTGTGTAAATGGCTAATGAGTCTTTGTGGCAAAAACAATAAGAGCATCAACAGGCGCTAGATTTTTTTTAATGACCAAGTTTTGAGAATTTGTAAAAAGAGGCATATAAAATGGCTGCTTTCTGATACACAGTACAAGTCAAACAGAAGGAGATATGAAGCCACTGAATCTGATAAGGTGACTTCTAAATCATGTATGGAAGTTGTAGCATCTGCAGCAACAAAGGGAATTAATATCTGCTACAGAAATTTCAGTTCAAAGACAATTCAGGATTAAAATAACAGGACTTGCTAGGTGTGGCCATTGAATCAATGTGATGTTTTCTTTTAGTTGTGAAGCAAAACTTCTACATGGTGTATGTCCAGATAGTTATGTATCAAAAATAAAATGCAAGGACCACTTCAGCTCCTCTTGGCAGAGCTCTGCTAAGAATGTTCCCTCATTTTACATAATCTATTAATTTTGAAGTCAAAGCTGGTCTGTATCAGCAGTGCTCTCAAGAATCTGGGGGACAATGGAGGAGGACAGGCAGATACAGGTCTTTTATACTAGTGGAAGGGTTGGTTCCTTGAAATGAAATTGTTCTGGTTGTGTCGTCTTTGTGTATTTTTAGAAAATGGCATTTGACAAACAGATTGCAAGGATAATAAGATACAAGCTCTTACATGTGGCATTGCATTTGGCCTGCTAAGAAACAGGTTGGAAAACATCTGCTTTCTTTCTCTACTGCTTGAGTTGAGAAGACTTTGCTGGGGCAAAGCTGTGCTACTTCTTAGGAAGTCTCCATCCCTTCTGGTCTCCAGCAGTGTAACTTGTGAATAAGGTTATCAGTGCTATAATCCCTGTTTACTTCTTAAACTGAGGCAGAGAGGCACTGTACAACTGAAGTACTGGTGCGTAGGAAGTTCTGCACTAATGTGCCAACTCCAGGCTGAAGCCCTGTCAGCCCAGGACTCAATGGAGATCGTTCTTTCAGAGAGGGCTTCTGAAGATTTGCTTAATTCTACAGTTTCTACTCCATCTAATGTCATTTTAGGCCATCCGTCATGCAGCAAGACTGTTTTGTTTCTTGAATGCTGCGTGAATGTATGAATGTAGAGATACATGTACTAAAGCTTTGTTGTCTCTCTTTAAAAGTTTAATGGTAACATTGTAGTCTTTAAACTTTTATTTGTATGTGATTCCACAATGACTAGTTACTTTTGCAAGTAATTTTTCTTGCATTGTATTACAAAGACTAGTGGGATAGAGCTAAACATGATATCTGTGGTTTGAGAACTGAAAAATTAATGATTCCTTCTCTAGCCTGCTGTGTTTGATTTATAATTCATATCTGATAAGAGACATGCCCTTCTGAGCCAGCTATCATCTCTCCTTTTACATCTAGGTGGGGCTTTTTTAATTCTTCCTGCAGTGGGTGCTGGGGGGTTGTGAATTTTGGGCTCTAAAGTGCTCCTGAAGAAGGTTTCCAGACCCATGTTATCTCCATCTCTCATTTCCCACATGAGACTCTTTATCCTCTGTGGGATCTGACCCCAGGACTTGCGTTGACCCCAAACGTCACAGCTGCTGTCACAGCCCACTGCCATGACCCTTGACTTACAGCATAACCCAAGTACGTGGTTTACCTTTCACAGGCACTTCACAGCAGAAGGAAATGGAGAACTATGGTGGTTTTGAGTCTCCTGAGTTGCTGCTTCCAGCCACTCTGCCTCTCAGTGAGAGGCATGGCTACGGACTAAGCTATGAGCCCTTTACAGAACAGACCTCTCACTTCCTGTGTTTGGTCTTTTCTGTCACTCTGGATCTTCCTGGGCTTATCTGGCTGCATCTTGTCTGCCTCTTGTGCTGATTTTTTTTGCTGTTCTCTTTCTCTCTCGACAGGTGATCTCCAGGTCAGTCTGTTCAGGTGGATAAGGCCTTTTGCCCAATATACACGCACAAAGGGTGATCCACTGCTTGTTTACCTTCTGAAATGCCAGAGTAGAGGCCTTACAAGATGTAATTCAACATCTAATCCTGTCTGTTGAGCTGGGGTGGCTTTTAGGGGTTGATGAAACAACTCTTCTGTATTGAAACTGTAAGTGCTCTCAGTGGGCCACTGTCTTTATTGTGACTCACACATATTTGGCATCCTCTCCAGAGAAGCTGACCAACATTTCTATCTTCTTCCCCACTAAGAAGTTCTGTATTCTTTGTGAATTTATTTGCTCCAGAACAGTAAGTTGAGTTGCTGGCTGGTCCAAAGGGAAAGAGATGTGTAGCAATTTGCCAGTTACATTGTCCTCCTCTGAACACAAGAGAGCCCTGTTTAGTGGAGTGAGGCACTGATCCTGCATTTTTGTGATTAATATGTTTTGTGCTTTTGTTTGCGTCTTTGAGAGTGACGTTATTTATTTTTGTTGCTTCAACTGTTTTGGAAATGAGAAAAAGCTATTTTGAATGTAATATCGACTTGGCATAATTTAAAAAGTGTCTCTTCTTGCCAGTTTTTTTCTTGGTTCCCCTAGAAATACATTTCTTTTGGGCTGTTTCTGCCATTGTGTATGTTGTGATAAGTCTCCAAAGCAGCATACTATGCCTGTGTGATGGGTGGATGCTTGCATGTCTGATGAGAGATTGATTCCCCTGGGCATGTGAGTCCTGCCAACTCCTCAGTTAGAAAACTTGAGGCTTTAATATACATTCTGTCTTTTAGTCCCAGTGGCCTCTTCTTTTGGAAGGCATTTCTTTTCTTTTTTTAATAAAAAAAAAGCTTACAGTTATATTGAGCTAATTAATTAAACAGGCTGCATCTAATTCAGATCTCTTCTCTTAGTTTCCTTCTCACTCTTTCTTAACTGTGCCTGCTTAGATAACCTGATGAAGCTGTGTAAGAATTACTGAGATGGGATGAAGCCCATCTAAAGCTAGAACCTGAATCTGATCTCCTGACCTGCCCATTAAAATCTCACTTCAAAGTTATTACTCTGAGGTATCCAAGGGACTGCATGTTTGGTTTAGATCCCTTGGAGGACTCTTGGTTCTCCCAGCTTGGCAGATTGTGTTCCTTCAGCTGCCTTTATCATGCACGTGTCCTGGGCCTTACCGTTCCGAAAGATGACTGCCTGTGGCCCAAGGACAAGATCCTGTTCTGTGACTCTGAAGTGATGAGCTTTTCAACAGGAGAAAAGAGTAGGGTTCTTCACCTTCCTCTGGGAAACATCTGAATCCTTTTGGTTAAAGCCTTAATTGGGACAAATGCTTTGCTTGAAGGGCAGAGGTAGCAGAAAGATTGCAGCCTAACAGGTAATTTGGCAAAGTGATTCAGAATGGAAAATATGCAATATTGCTGTGCCTTCTCAGTCCCATCAACAGCTATCTGAACACATTCCCACCAGCTTTTCCACTGGCTGCTAGTTTTCAGATGCTTCTCTTCACTCCTTAGTTTCCAAGTTGGTCTTTCTAAATTTCAGGAAATACTGAGCTCTCCGTCTGAAAGTCAGTCCTCTTAAATCTGCTTCTTCCATAGGATGACAGTCTTAAAAATGTATTGTTTGCTCTTTTTGTTTTTCTGAGTTCAGAAAACAGTGATTTAAGCTAAATTGTCTCTTTTAGAAGATATTTCAGACAATTTACAGTCTGCACCCATTTAAGTGGTGGGGGGCAGGATGGAAAGACAGGAAAGTATAAAATAGTGCTATTATGAATTATTGTGCAGTAGGCAAGGATTTCTTTCATTTCCCCCCCATCTTATGTATCTAAGGAAGAAGTTGCAGGGTGAGAAGGGATATTCTGATTTCCAAGACAGTAATTCAGAAGGAATTTTGTGTTTTCTCCAAGAGTACACAAACACTTCGCTATCACTTTCCTGACATTACCTGTGATATTTCGAAGGCTATTGGAGAGAAGGTACATCAAGGAAGGCTTAGACTGCTGATTCTTACTCTGTATTTGCCTAGCCTTGACTGGGTCCATGTTCAGAAAGCAGAAACCTGTCAAAAGTCAATACATCTGCACTGAATTTCCAAATTACTGTTAGTATTCTACATGCAGATTACCTTTCTTTTTGTGCTTATTTACCTGTATCTTGGAAATAGCCTTATAAAAATATTAGCAATAGATGAATAGAGTATGAGGGCTGCACTAGGCACACTTAAAATGCTCTCATGTATATGAAATCTGAAATTCTTTATTTCAAACTAAAGAAAATAGAAAGGAAATAAGTCAGAACCCCTAAGGGGAAAGTACTGCATGTTCAGGTCTCTTGTCATGACCTATTTGATTTATAAATATAAAAAAGTGTTTGTGTTCTAGAGCTGCAGCAGGTCCAGCGTTCTTTGTTGTTCTCCCACAACGTGACAATCATCCAAAAATCTTGTTTCCATGAGGATACCACGGGATTTTAGGTGCATTATGTTATAAATGTATATCTGGATATAAACTGTCAATCTCCATTTTTGGGTGAGCCTTAAAGAAAGGTTCAAGCACAGTAAAATAGACTTGTTTAGTGACAGTTCAGCATCACTTCACTTGCCATGTATGATCACCCTATCAAGAACTGCATCCTGCTGCGATGACAGTTTGCTGGAAACTCTCCACAGATTCATTGGAAGTTGGCTGAGCCCCAGCTCCAAAAATTACTGGTCAGAAGAGACTGTTTGTAGGGCACAAATCCATCCAATTTGTACTGTTGATTTGATTCTTTTTTTAATTAACACTTTAGAAAGTGTGTCAGCAGAGTGCCAAAAAAGACAAGAAATGATCAGCCTAAACATTTTATTGCAGCATATGATGCTGTTCCATATTATCATGGAAACATGGCACTTAGATACAGCAATATTTTTTTTCTTGTTACTTTTGTTCATTTTATGGTCAGCAGCAATTTTAAATAAATAGTCTTCAAATGCTGGTGTTTTGCCCTTTTATCTTTTTACTTTTCTCCTCAATTCTTATCTCCTTTCCCTGAATTCTCATTAAGTCCAGTATCTTACTGAATCTAAAGCTAACAAGATGAATTTTTTTCCCCCTTTTAAATTTTTTTTCCTGTAAGACTGCTTTCTGTCTGGTGTTTCTGGCTCAAGGAGGTGATAGGCAGTAATTACATAAGGAGTACACTAGTCTGTAGTCCTTTGGAGATCCTGCAAGTACAGTCAGGATTAATAAAATCTGGCTGGCTGATTGTTGATGAAATCATCTTTCTCCTTCTTTTTTGCTTTGAAGCATAATTTTTTCTCTTTTTTTTTCGTTTTTTTTAGCTGTTGTTTCCTCAGTGCTCTGTGTGAGACCTGTCACTCCTCCATCCATTCCTTCAGTCTTGGATTGTGAGTTTAGTGACTGTCAGGATGAAAGATCAGAGCTAGTGCTGACAGCAGTTTAAATGCACCCTTGCTTATGTTTCCTATAGAATTGCTGGTTTATAGCTACCGATGCTATATCTGGAAATATTCTGTGCAGGGAGGCTGTTCCAGGTGCTGGAGCCATCGCTACAAAGCAGAGTTAGTGCTGTGTAAGGGCGTCGTGCTGCTCGCAGCCCAGCATGGAGCAGCTTGGGCTTTTCCCATTCAGAGCTCTCGCTCTGCCCTGCCCTTCCTGGATGACCTTGGCTGCCTGGATGCCCACCCACCCACTGTGGCACTCTCCCCCTCACGGGACAGGGGAGAAAATGGGATGAAAAACCTCGTGGGTTGAGATAAAGACAGGCACATCACTTACCAGTTACCATCAGAGACAAAACAAACTCAACTCAGTATTGCCAATTAAAATACATTTGGACAGTGAAAAGCAAAGATAAAACCCAAACACCTTCCCCCCGTACCCCTTTTTTTTTGCAAGCTCAGCTTCATTCCTTTATTCCCAACTCCTCCACCTCTTCCTGCCCCCTGAGCAGGGCCGAAGGGAGGGGGAATGTGGGCTGTGGTCAGTCCATTTCAGCCCCTCTCCGTTGCTCCAGTGTGTGTTCTCCATGGCTGCGGTTCCGCTCCGCCGCCACATTCCCTCAGGAAATACCCCCTGCTCCAGCACGGGCGCCTCCGCAGGCTGCAGTGTGGATTTGCTCCATGATGGCTGCCAGGGAATCCAGCACAGCCACTCCCAGGGACATTCCTCAGACTTTTCCCCTCACTCCAGGGACATTTCTCACACTTTTCCCCTCGCTCCGTGCAGGTTTTGCCCTTTCCCGAGATGCTGCGGCCTGGCTGAGGGCTCTCCTCACAGAGCCCCAGCAGCCCTCAGCGTCTGGGCACAGGCACCCAAACCCCAAAGAGTAAACATTTCTAGATAGATGTTCCAGCAGTTCTACATTTATATGAGTCTTTACATACAGGAGAAGGAGACTATTACCAAAAAATGCGGTTTTGACCTTCATCGTCCCCACCTGTATGACAAGGTCAGTGAAACAAGCTGGGAGGAAAATGAATTTGCCTACTTTTTCTGCCTATGGACTGCTTGTTTTTTAGTAGCGCTTAACAATCTCTCTTCAGGAAAATTGCTGAATGTCAGAGTGCAGCAATGGCTCACTGAGTTATGAAATTCCTCAGAATTTCCATTGTGATTCTGTGAGTCACGTTAATGTGGCTTCTTCAGCTGTGACTCGAGGATCCTCCTGTTCTGCTCTATCTTCTCTGTCATGGGCTGGGGGTTGTTGGAGGCTGAGCTGGGGGTTTTATTCAAGCACAGGACACAAAGTCCATCAGTTCTTGTGTTCTGCAAGCTGCTGGTGAAGAGAGTTCACTGGTGGGAGGCTGTGGCTGCAAACATTCTCGCATCAGGGGCTGGCAGCAGGGAATTCTGTTTAGCCTCACCAGCCAACTGCATTGCTGCTGAAAAGCCTTGTCCCTCCTGCTAATCCCACAGAAAACTTGATGAGGTTAGTTTTAACCCCTCTCAAATGCTGGGGTTTGGTTACAGGGCTGAGATTTTTAGAGGAAATCTTCCAGAGAATAGCTGCTTCTTCTCTGGGGACTAAAAAAGGTTTAAAGATGTGGAAACTGCCCACACTAACATTCATGTAGTAGAAGGAGAAAATATGAAACATTTACCACAGTTTTACAGGGATGTGTTTGGGTAACTTTGGCAGCTGTACCCTATTATTGGAGAGTACATAGGAAGAGACAAGGAGAAATAATAATCTTCTGTCAATGTCAGAAAAAGTGACTAGGTCAGAAGCTCTGTGAGAAATGAAGTTTCCAGAGCAGAAACACTAAAGCTTCAGCCCAGTTCGCAGTTTTCTCTTTTCCTGTCCTGAAGCACTCCATCATAATTGCCTTTGCTCATACTACACCTGTCAAGAGATGACACTGTTATGCATTAAACCTAGTAGTGTGACAGCAATGTGTTTTGCCTTGCCAGAACAGAGGCGGCTTGTGTCCATCTTCTAGTACTTGCTCGGGTCTACCAGCTATTTTTCCCCCTAATTTAGAAATAAAGCCAAACAGTAACATATTGTGCGTAAACCAAATTGACTGTCCTTCCTAGGCCCCTTTAAAAATACTGGAGAACTGCTTTTAATGCCTCTGTTTATTTTGGTACCGTATCCAGACTGCTGGAAGTATGTTTATAGCACAGTCTAACAAGCTGAGGCTCCTCTCTAAGATATCAGTGCCTCATGGCTGGGTAGATAAAGCTGATGCTCTCTAAATATGTATTTATGTCAGACTCTGGCTTGCAGTAATAGTTAATGCCACCTAAGCTAAGTTTAAGCAGCAGTTTTTCCTCATACTATGGTGTTCATTAGTCAGACTTATCAACACCTGTGGTTGTGCACATCACCAGTTACATTAGGTCATCTGTATTTAAGCTTGATGACTTGATGAGAAACCATTTTAATTTGCTGTCTACCTGTGCAGCACAAATTCCAGGTTGACTTTGAAATCTGGTTAATGTTTTAGCTACAAGAAATACAAGTATATGAAAATAGTGTTATTTACATTGAACTGAAGTTATAACTCTGCTGTCAGTGCCTGGAGCAAATATAAGTGAGATAGAAGCTTCTCTTTACTGTGCTGATGGGCTTTCAATCCACTTTAACGCAGTGGGTTTAATCTCCTGTTCTTCACACTTTCCAAAAGGAAGTGCCTTTTGCTTGATGCACAAAGACTTCATTAACTGGAAGACAGTTTTGGAAATGTTTTATTTTTGATAGAAATATCTTCCACACAGGGAGAAAGACTGAAATATAAAATAAATTATAAATTTGGTTTGAAACACGAGAATTGTTCTAAACATTGAACAGATAATCCTGATAGTGCAAGATTGGAGTTGTTTAAATCAAACTTGCTGCTTGAAGTCACAGTTTGTTTCCAAATGGTTTAAAAAGCTAGTTTGCCACATCTGCTCTCCCTGCCCATGTGAATATCCCCCTGCCCCAGTTACTCATGGCTGGCAAGGAGTTGGTGCACACTCTCCCTTTTTTCTCCAGGCTCAAACCACTGAACTTGTCAACTCTTTCTCATGGAAATTGGATGATACAGGAAAGTGGTCATCCTTTTCCCTTGCTCTCTCAAACTTAAAGCCACTGCAAAAGCTTTGCTGCGGTTGATGGTTCACTGACGTAGAGTATGGAGAATTTTGCTTCAGTGCCTGTTGGAACTAACTATTTTCCAGTGTGCCTCTGAAAAGTGCCTGTCTTGTGTTCAATTTTAAAATCTCATGCAGTCCCAAAGCTAATATTAGCAATGAGCTCTTAAGGCTGACTGGAGAAGAGGATTGATTTGGAGTATAGAATAGCTCTTCTGTCAGTGTTCTGGCCAGCCCTCTGTAGTATGGGCAGTAGTTAAATCTTCCTGAATTTCAAAAGAATGTAGGCATTTAAATGATTTAGAGGTTATTAAAAACATTGTTATCATACCATGACAGCATTTTAATGAATTACTTTTTAAAATTACAACTGGAACTAATATCTGCTGGAGTAGGAGCTCCTTCGGTACACAGCAGAGCTGTTGCCAGGAATATATTGAATATTTGAAGCCCAAATTGGATGTAGTGAGTCTAGTTGGCTCATTCAATAAGTTATTAGCAAAGCATAAAAATCCTCCCGTAGCAACCTCATCCTGTGCTTTCGAAGAACATTCCTGTTCTTTATTTACAGAGTGAAGATTGTTTAAGCAGTTTGGGGGCTTGGGGAGGAACGTCCTTGTGCGTGCTTTAACAGCCCACTGTCTGTCTGGTTGGGGGTTCACAGGGCTCAGCTGTGTGCCGCAAAGTGCTTGTCTTCCTCACTACACTCCTTGCCTTTTCCTGTGCTGAAACTGCTCAGAGAGCAGCGGCTCCTGTGAGGCACAGCCCTGGCTGGCACCTGCAGCACCTGCTGAAAGGAAGGACAGTATTGCTTAGGGATGACTCACAGGAACCTTAAACCTGCTCTGTTACAAGCAGGAATTGCAGCTTCCTGAGGCAGCCAAACATGATCCTTGCGTACCCAGTTCCACCTCAGGCTTCTGGCCTTTTCTGAGCACCTGGCAATGCCCAAGCCTGTTGGCTCGTTCTGGGGTGCACTGGACTATCCCTGCTATTCACTTGAGTGGTTTTTGCTTAAGCAGGTGAGGCCCAAAGGAATGCTTTTTGGAGAAGAGTGACTGGGAACTAGTGGGTGTTTAATCCGTGCTTTTTCAACAGTGCTGTTCCTCACAGCAGTGGTTTTTGCTGGCTTATAGGACACACCTGCACAGGAGAGAGGAGGAGTGAGAGGTAAAGTGAATCTGAGTGCTTTGGTCACTATTCTGGGTTTTCATTTGGCGTTGGCAATTTCAGAAGGGTGCTCAGGGGCTGGCAGGGAGATTTTGCTCCCCAGGAATGAGGCATGAGAGACCTTCCTTTGAAGTCTTTGGGCAGGAAGAAAGCAAGTCTATCCTGCTGCCTCCTCTTTTGTTTCTGGGGTGAAATGTGATCCAGAGTGACCAGAGACAGATGGGCAGTGTCAGAGGTCCAAAAGAAGAGGCTAATAAAAAGTCAGATCCTAAGGCTTAAATGTTTTTTACACATGTGCCAAGCTTTATAAAAAGCCTGTCCTTCATTAGCTATTTTAAAACACATTAGAAAAATGAAGTGACTCTCATGTACCAGTTGGTGACTTTAATTCTTGCTGTATACAAGCAATTTCGTTGATTTAAGGTAGTGCAAAAGAGTATTTGAAATTTTAGTGGAACTGATGTGTCTCTTTGTGTCATACTGAAAGAATTATGAATACTTGAATGAGCAAATAATGCAAAGGACTGAAGTTGTCATGGTATTTAGCACAAAAAAGGAGACCTAGTTACAATATGGGTTTTTCGCATACCTGGTCTGTCACTGAACAACAAATATGTACAGAACAAATTAAATATTTTTCTTTTAATTTTTGTTTGGCTCATTTTCTTGCATCTGCAAAGAAAAGTGATAAACTGCACTACAGTGATTACCGGTCTCATTCCTGTAGCTGTGTGAACAACTAATCTTCTTAAGTGGGTGCTAGCATGGATGGAGATCAGGTCTGGGAATTCTGTGTTGTAATTTGCAGCTTCTTCGATCACTGGTGTGTGTACTGCATGATTTTTAGATTCTAGTTACAAAACTTGAAAATGCACATTCTCAAAAAGTTACGTTCTTAATGAAAAGTGCAATTCACTTGCTGGAAGTTTGTCTGTCCGTTTATCTGCTCTGTGGTGAAAGGGAGTAAGTACTTGGCCTTGATAAACTCTTGTGCCAAGTGTTCTTTTGAAAACCAAAAAAAATATTATGGCCCATAGCTATTTTCAGCATAGCCTTGTTTGGAAAGCAAACAGAACTTTAAATTAAATAATTGCTCTCCACAGATTAAAAGCATGTGGGTTTTTTTTTCCTCCCCTCTATATTGCCTACTTGTTCAGTGCTTCAGCTTATACTGAACTCTTCAGAGCCAGGATGCCGTTTTGGGCTAATTAATGAAAATGGTTTTCATTGATTGCTATGGAAAGAAAAGAACTAACTGGTTTAATTAACTCAAGACTATGCATATCTAGAAGAGTGACTATTGATCTGCATGTGTTTAATTAAAATAAAGAACTTCTAATTTTTGCAGACCTTGTCACTTCACTCTCTGGTTTGAGTAGGACTTCACAGTCTGGGTGTGCCCTTCACAGCAGCTCCATTTGCAGACCCTCAAACTGCAGCACCTGGGACTGGCACCTGGGCATGAGGGAGCAAAGTACACAGCTCCAGAGAACCACAGCAGCATGAAGTGACACTGTAATTTCTGCTCTTTGTCCTCCCATTTGAGCAGCAAGCTCGTCTGGAAATCAGATGACTAAAGCTGTAGGAAGCCTCTATTTGTGCTATATGCTACTTTTAAAATAGACACTTTCAGAGGGGGAACCCTTCTGTCTGACATTCCCAGTTTCTTACAGGTGAATGAGACAGGAGATCCAAGGTATTATCTAATGTCTCCTTTTACTGTTTTTTAGCTTCTGTATTTATTTAGCTCTGTCAGAGTAGAGCAGATCGCTTGTCCAAATCAGAGCTTTCTGTGTTGCCACCAAGGCTTGCATTGGATTGAAAACTGCCCAGCTTAGTACTGCTGGAATAAAAATAATGGTTGTAATGTGGTCCTCTTAAAAGTAAGTACTTTCAGATGCTTCTCAAGCCCTTGGTCAGTCTTCCCTGTCTCTTAAACTTGCTTTCCTGGCTTCCATCTGGTAAGCATCCAAAAGTAAGGAAATTGAATACATAAAATATGTAGACTATGATTCTAATCTTTGCTGGCCACTTTGGATACTATGTGAATAGGAGGGAAAACATGGCAAAGCAAGACTTCAAGCAGTGAAATGGATTCCGACATAGAGTGGAAGACGAGCAACCAGTGGAATTACTAAAAGCTGTAATGGTTTTTGGGACATGGTTTATGATTGCAGAAGGTGACTTACTTGTGCTGCTTCTGAAAAAGGTACCAGACCTTCTGCCCTGTGGCGTCCCTTTACACCCGTTGCGTGCCGGGACTGATGGTGGCTTTCACCCAGGTGTGCTGCCGTGGTTCAGTTCCTGTAGCAAAGCAAAGAGAGTCTTGTGCTCTCTCTGCAGTTGCCACTGCTGTTGGCATCGAGTTTCTGTGAAGCTGTGCCCTTAGCCTCCCTTGTGCGTGAAATCGCTGCTTTGAAATTTAAATTGCAGGTTGCAGTGTACCTTAATCATAATTATCCCCAACACTTGCACTATAAGACCTTAGGTTTAGTTCTGTGAAACCTGCCGTTTGGGTGAAGAAACACACTTCACACCAAGGGATTTTGTGTGTGCTTAGGCAAAACCAGAATGATTTAAAAAAAAAAATGTTTTGCCTATCAGAATCCTCAAGTTCAGCAAGACTAAACCTTAGGGACTTGAAATGGGACAACAGGATTGCTTTTGTGTTTGGACTTTTTCTGTCTCTACAAGAGCAGTGGGGTTTGTGTTCAGGGGCAGACTGCTACTGTCTCTTAATGTTCACCTTCACAGGGCATGATCTGGTGCCCAGGGCCTCTGCCCTGTCCTGAGGAGGCGTGGGACTCTTTGCCCAGGCTTTGGATCTTGCAAGCAGCAGAAATGAGGGCAGAAACAGGTATTTCAGAAACAGTCGTGTGTTTTCTCAGTGCTTCTAAGGTGGGCAGTCAGGGAGCCGGGCAGGGGCGGGGGGAAGGCGAAGAGCCTGCAAGCACCTGGGTGAGCTGGTTTCAGTCAACTCGCAGTGACTGCAGTCTTGGTCTGTTTGAAGAGCAATGTCATCTTTAACTTCTAGCTCTGAGCAATACCACGTTCATGTTATGGGGGCAGTGCCCATTTCACTGACTGCCAAATGCCAAGGTCTCTGAAAAGTCAGGTTCTGGGGGACACACAGCATTTTGGGTTTCCATCCGCAAAATCGGACTGAGATGGAGAGATGATAACAACTCCTGGGGTGTTAAAATGATAAATGCTGATGTTAGCAAAACACTCACATGAAGTTAATTATAACAGAACATCCCAGAAGGAGAACAATTCTATATTGAGTACAGAATGTGCACGGCATGCAGCGAGTATGGCCCGAGGCCACGTGTTGGCGGGGTACAGCGATCCTGAACAGTACCTGCTCAGCCAGCATGCAAAGCAGCAGCAGCCCTTTAGGGGAAAGAGGCAATAGAGAGATTAATTTTGGCCCTCTTGTTACATGCAAGTGACTTTAAAGATTCATGGACAGTTTTATTCCAGCAGTCCAATTTTCTGAGCACTTGCCTTTATGCCAATGTTGTCACTTTAATGTATTTAAAAAATACGATGGTGAATGTGAACTTACAGTGTCAATTTGCAAAAAGAAGTGCTGGGCTTGGGGCTGGTTTTTTTTCCTCACTCAATTATTAGTCTGAGGAAGGTGAGAAATCCAATATTGTATCTATAACGTGGAAAAGCTTAAAGGTTATAAGCAACTTGGGTTCTCTTGGATTGATCTGGATTGTTTCAATGCATTTTTCTTCTTTATTGTCAAAATCATCACAGCTGATATTGGAGCAAGTGAAAGATGTTACTGCATGCAGACATACTCGGCAAAACACTTGCTTCCCCAGGAATTACAGTAAAGTCTATTAATCTTAGCATACAGCCTATTCTTACAAATAGAATTACGGGTTTCAGTTTGTTGCGGTCACATTTCTGCAAGACTATCTTGGATGCTTCCATCTCTCACTTCTAAAAAGGGATCGTATGATGTATTAAGCAGTATCATAAATTTAAGTCTTATATTTTAGGAACAAAACCTTAGGCCTCCTTGCATCCTCCGTGATGTTTAATATTTCACAAGTCTGACTCTTTTGCAATCCTTTATGACTTTATAAGTTGTGGTTTTATGGATTAGAGTTCAAAAACTGGTGGGTTTTTTATAACTTCAAATAGATTGGGTGAAAGTAATTATTGTTCTTTGAAATAATTACAAGCATGGCAACTATTTGAGGCAGAAATAACTGGGATTTCAAATTCTTGCAGGCAAAGCTATTCATCAATCAAATAAATCAGTCCCTGATGGAAAGGGGAGAAGGAGTAATCACCATGTTTTTGTGGCACAATAAAACAAGGAAGATACTGTGTCCTAAAAGTCCTACTACACAGATTTAAGATACCTTTTTTCCTCTACCACTTTCAAGGATTAGGGAAGAAAAAAAAGAAGCCAAACTCTATGACTCTCAGGCTGTGAGATAAGGATAAATAATTTCTTGTCTAAATGTAATTACCTACTTTCTCTAAAAATCTTTGGAATAGTTTTTAGAATAAAAAATTTAGTGTGTATGAGAAGACTAAATAGGTTAAAAATCTGGTAACATTTTGGTTTCCATGAAATTCCAATTTTTAAAAATGACTAAGAAAAGTACTTTCTTCCTACAGGAATTAAACTGGGGTTGGTCACAGCAGTGGGAAGGGTGGACGGGAGTAGACTAGGAGGACTTGGCTGCTGGGAAAGTGGTTACCATTGCAGTCTGGAATAGCTCAATCAAAATTTCTTTATTCTATAGCAAGAAAGAGCTGGGAAAGAAAAGAAATCAAACTGGTTTATATTTAGACTTCTTTATATCCTAGTGTTTGTTGGTTTGCATTATGAGAATTGTGGGTTTCTGTCTGTATTGACAGCTGTCGCCTCCGTGTCTCCTGGCTGCTTGAGCAACCAACCATCTTCTTAAAGCTTGTTCGTTCCCCAGAGGGCAGGAGAAAATGTTTGGACCATTTATTTTGAAAGATAATTATTGCTCTAAGCAACCGCTTAAAATTGACATTATTACATTGATTCGAGTGTAAACATATGAAAAATGTTATGATACTGAAAAAGAACATTTAGACTGAGAACGTCTGTTGTGAAACAGTCACAAGTTTTAAATCATTCTGCTCTTGTAGGAGTCCTGTTTCTTTTCTCTGTAGGAATATGGGTAAAGAGTTCAAATTCTGAGTGTTAGAACTCGAGCTAGAGGAACAGTTCAGGGAAGGATAATTCTACCATGGGATGGCTTTTCTTGGAAAGAAAACTTCCAGAATGAAGCACAATATTCTGTGAGATGCCAAGCCACCCTTTCCATAGTTGTGGGATTTTTCAGTTCAACTCCTGTGTGTCAGGAGTTTGCTGTTAATCTAAATTTCGTATAAACTTTAAACCTGGTTTTGCTTTAGCCAAAAAAAGCATAACTAGCTTTGGTCAATGTCAAGATGATCTCCAATAGCAAATTAAGTATTGCTCTGACTTCAGGAGGGTTTGTAACAGTTTCTCGTGTTTATTGCTTGTCCTGCTCCCTCTCATGTAATTTATTTGTTGAAATGTAAAAGCCCAGTAAGTGTTGAATAATCTCACCAGAAAAAAAGCTATTCTAACCTCTTTTGACAGGGGAAGAGGAGGAAAAAGGAAGCAAAAGTCTGCATATTCTACACTTAGGAACTGATTTTTTGGACAAACTTTGCAAATGGAAATGATGCAGATGGATCCTTCTGTCTGCTTCCTTGTCTTTCCATGCTGGGTACTGTATGTGTAAAGCTGTTTTAAAGTTTAGCACTGCTTAACCCTCCCTGCCCCCAGTTATGCTTTTTTTCATTAAGTAATAATTCACAACAGGATACGATGATGTTGTCCAGTCTGGCCACACCTAATCGGTGCTGGGACATACTGACTTCATTCCCTGGTAGGTGTGGTGATTATTGGACAGTTTGTCACCGCACCCTGGAGTGTTTTATTGCAAGCATAAAGTGGTTCAGCTAAAGGAAACATCCCTTTTTCTAGCAGAAAAAAATGGCAGCTTTCTACTTCTAGAAGAACTCATTCCAGGAATGTGTAGTGTAAAAATTTCACAGCCTGGAATAATCATTGAACTTGTACCAAATATACAAAGAATTGCACGGCTTTTTCCATTGAGTAACAGTGTGCTGCAGTATTTTAAAATAATTATCGTGGTGTGTATGGTTCCAGATTTTCATCGGATCTTGTGTAGAATGGCTGAAGGGAGGGCTCACATTTCTCTTCTTCCTCTGGCATGCAGAAGGGCTCATTTTATTGTGTGAACCTCTTTGTGGGCAATCCAGAAGGGAAACTGCAGAGCTTTAGAAGTGGAAATATTTTACTTTTTGGCTGGTAGGTTGTTCATGACACAGAGCAACGTTGGAGGGTAAGAACAAATAGAGCTCATGTGTACTTCTGGTGAATATCGATGTTAATTGGGTTTTGAGCATCAGTTCGGTTTACAACACTCTTTTGCTTGCTGTTAAAAGAAGCCTCTAACTTAATCAGAAATGATAAAAAGAAGTCGTTGTGCCTTGCAGAGCAACAGAAATGCCACTGATGAATGACCAGTCTGAGGTATTTTTAAATTCAGGCTTGCTGGAGGGAACTGAACTTGGAGTCACTTCCAAGTAATTAAATTAGAAGTAAAGACTTCTTTAAAAATAGTGTGAGGGATGAACCATATTAAGATGTGCTAGTTTCTTACAGTGAACGCAGCTACGCTACTGAAATGATTTCCCTGGGTTATAACTCAGGGAATTGCTTAATACTAACCAGCTGGAGGTGTGATTTCCTGTAAAAGTAGGAAAGGACATAAAATTCAGTTTAAAGCTGATTTGTGACCTTGAGGAAAACAAGATGAGACAAATGATAGAATTTCAGGAAGTGAAGAGCTGCTCATGCCAAGCGTGCGGCCACCCACAGGAGGTATTTTCCTCTATCTTTTACTCTGTGCTTCTTCCTGTCTTCTTGTAAGCCGATGCTGAGATTCCAGAAGGGTGCAGGGGAGCTGGGCAGCAAGAGCCTCAGTCTCCCTAAAGGAAACTCACTGAGAACCTGAACTGAGTTTAAAGCATAATAGTCAGGTAGTTTGGGATAGAGGCACAACTAATAAAATTCGGTGAACTTGATAGTCCTGCCTTTGTAGAAGAGGAATGAGAAGGGAATGATGCTGTCTCACAGAGCTGAGCTGTGATGATGGTCTTCCTGGGAAATTTTGTGTCTTCGTAATAATTTTCAGAAGGGACTGACAGCTTTGATGGCAGGGAAAGCTTTCATTTCACTTATGGCTGTTATCAAAAATCCGCTTCTGTTGATACTATGCTGAATATCCTTGCCCAAGTCCTTACATCTATAGTCTCCTTTCCCCAAAAAATTTACACGGAAGAGAGAACATGCTAAACTGGACTGTCTTGCTGTTTGTCACGGATCAGTCCCATTTCTTCATTTTTCGCTTGTAAAATTAGATGTAGAAGCCAAATATGTTTGCCATGCACATTTGGCATATTGAAGAGGCTATTTTTGTTCTGAGTGGAGGAGTATTAAGAAACCATGATGGAAAATGTAGAGAGGCAGCAACACTGGAACTGCTTTGAGGCTCAGTAGTAGTATCTATGTGCTGTAGATTTCTGTGCATTTATCTACGTTGTGATCGTGGTCTCCACCATTCTAAAGCCTCCCTTTTCCTTGCAGTGAGTTTTTCCCAGCTGCCAAGCTATTTCATGTGTCCCTATCAATGGGAAATCCCTTTTCCTGTGAAGGGAATGTGAAAGAAGCCAAGATCTCCTCCCCTTTCTTTCAGCCGTGAGGCGATGTCCAGCTCCTCTGCTGCACTTCTTCCATCAGAAGAAGGAAGTCTCTTTCTCCATGTGAGTCTGCCAGGCAGACTCTGGGGAGAAGCACAGGAGAGGATCCTGAGAGGCATTCCCCTGGCCAGTTTTCTTTTCAGGAATCTTGAGGCTGGAGGCCTTAAGCAAAAGATGTTTGCATATACCTGGAAGATAAGATCTTTTGGGTGCTGCGTAGTATTTTGGATGATTGCCACTTTTTTAATGCTGGAGGTCCTGTAATGCCTGAGTTTTGGGCAGTTTGATTAAAAAATGGACTCTTGGCAAAGGTGGCTGTCTGCACGTCAAGTGTTTGGGCTGCCTACTTGTAAATCACCAACATTTCCTGAGCTACCAGCATTTAGGATAATTCATAACTTTCACTTCTCTTTTTATTTTATTTTCTATTTAAATTACTTTGTACATCTTATTTCTCCATCAGTGTAAAAATACTGTTTGGAGAGCAATAAACAAATTAGAAGCCTCACTGTGCTTGTATACAGTAAGGCAGGAAATGGACCTCCTAAATGTGTGTGCAGGTGTGACCATAAAAATGCTAGAATGCTATTGTTCATTGGAATTGAGTTCGTCTGGTGAAAACCCTGAACTACTGGAGTGGTTTGGAACCAAGAAAAAGCTAAACTTGACAGGGCTGTGCTTTACAGACCCTGTGGTCCCCCGCCCCTTCCCTGGCTTGTTTCTCATCTGTGAGTTAACTGATGAAGCTTTTTTCCCCTTGAGTTACTGAAAGTGGTGTGGGCCAGAGAGCTCATCTTTCCTCTCCACTTGTGAATTTGCCTTATTAGGAGGTAGTCAGACAATTTTGTATAAGTGTGTGACTAACTTTGGACTCCTTTTTGTAACGCTTTTGTCTATAAAAACAATTAAACAATTCCTTAAGTCACAAAAGAACAAGCAAGACAGACATGCTGTTTTCCTTGTCCCTTCCAGTGTGTCCCCGATACAGGGCTTGATCAAAGCATTTTGCATTGCTATTACACAGCCTGATTGTGGAAAGGATCTGATCCTGGTTTTAGTGAAATGATCCCCCTCAGAAGTTGGCAAAAGCAGGCTGGCACCATCTCCCACTTGGACTTGAGGGTCCTCTAGAAGACACTTTCCTCTGCTGGGCGTGCTTCATGTAGCTTATAGATCCAGCTGCCAGGCTGTTTCACCTTGCATCTTTAAATAGGAGAGCTTTAAACTGGTTTTAATACCTGCACAAATTGTGCAGGTAAGAAACTCCCTCTTTCTGAGGCTAAGACTGAATATTTTGTCCAAGGGAACAAGAGCTTTATAGCAAGAGCAGTTTCTCTGGCAGAGCTGTAGAAATAAGACAGCTTAGCAGCACATTTATTTTTTAAAAAAATATGCTTTATAAAACATTTTCTGGAGGGAAACTTCACATCAGCCATGATTTATCTTTCTCTAGGGGAAGGACTAGAAGCAGTGAAATACTTTGCTGTTTAATATCCAGTGGAAGAAATGGCTTCACTCTCACACTAATGATGTTGTGTTAGTATCACTGAGGTCATACACCTCTGTGCCAGCCAGTCCACTGGGCAAAGTTCATTGTGGGTTCTTATGGAAGCTAAACAGTATTTTCTCTTTGGAAGGATATTCTGTCTAGTCTTTGGCACTTCATTTTGTATTGGAAACATAACAGTTCCTTCCTAGTGCACGCATGATTTACAGTAATATCCTATTATTTAGGTATGGAACACAAAGAATGTGTTTGCAGGAAAAGGCCCTGCTTTAGTAGGACTGTAAATTAAATGAAAAGGTGCATTATGGGAAAGCTGCTTTTTCAAGATTTCTAACAGACCATAGTTGTAAAGCTTTCTAAACAAATAAAAAGAAAGCCACTTTATACAAGTGGAGCCTTTTGTCCAAGTTACAGCTTGGAGAAATGTTTCATTGGGATACTAATTTTAAAGGATTTTTACAATTCTATGTTTTCAAAAATTTTATTTGTATTAATAAGTTCTTATTTACTGCTTCAATTTAATGGCAACAGTACAGTCAATATGCTTATAATAATCTTAAATAACAGATACACTAAGATTTTTTTGTGTGTTCCCAAGCTGTAGAGAGGGGACACCAATGAATCAGCCAACAGTTGCCTTGGTTGTTGCTTTTTCAGTAGGAACTTTGAGATTTAGAAATTGTCTGCCTTTACCAAGGAAAGTATGTATTTTGAAAGCTCTTGTTGAGCTTTGGTTTTGATCAGCAAATGGTGAGTTTGCTTTTGGCTCAATTAAAGATCTGATCCAAAGCCTACTGAATTTAAGTGGAGTGATTCCAGTCATTTTGAAAGAGTTCTGGATCTGGCCCATATTTTTAGCAGAGATGATGAAGGGCGGTACCTAAGCATCTGTCAGCTTTCTAGCAAGGCCACATCTGGGTTCTTTTGTAGTTTGCTTCTGCTTTATCTTAGACTTCAGTTCCGCTCCTGTGGGCCAAGAGCCCAAACTTCTGTTGTTTTTCATACTCCCATCCTTCCCCTCTTCTTGGACACCCATCGTGAAGCAAGCAGGACAAAGTACTGGTGTAAAAACCATAAGATCTTCCAGACTCTGCATGTTTTGGATTTCTCTGTGTGTTTTTCTTAAGTTTGTTTTTGCCAACATCTCTCTCCTGTGTCTCTCCCATATTTGCTGTTTTTCTGAGATACTGGAGGAGCGTTTCTAACAAAGAACACCACAGATGTAGCTACAAAACTGGCAGTGTATTCCCTTGCTGGGAAAAAAGCTATGAAATGGTCTGCCCAGATAGGATGTTAAGGGAATGATTTTTCCTTTTCCTTCATATCAGATTGTTTTGCAAGTATATTGTAAGTGGGGGGATGTGTTTAGGACACATGTTTTAGGAAACTGTTTTCTTATCTGTGTAGGCCTGGCTGACCAGGCCAATTTCATACTCTTGATAGTTTCTTTGCAGTCAAATAGGTTTGGGTATGAATTAAGGCATGTCTTCAATGTACATCTGAAAATTACAATTTCATAAGGTTTGAGTTGTATCAAAGGCAATGCTGGAACACTGGTGTGTATTCTCACACATGTTATAATTCTTTATTTAAACAGTCTTGGGTGTAAAATTAGCTTACAGATGTGTTGGATTGGGGAGTCAAGAGCTGCTGATGCCTCACTCTGCTGGCCCTTGTGAACACTGTGCTTATATAATGCTCTTAGAGGGGGGACACTGTTGCATAAACACCTCTGCATTACCTTACTAAAGGTTACTGCTTTTGAGCCACTCATTCTTAGTGCCCTGCACAAGAGTCTATTAGGCAGGATTAAGATGTGGCTTTGTACACTTGCTGTTCGGCTGCTGAGATGTTCGGAGGAGTCAGGTGGGAAGGAAGGGGACAGAATGCAGAAAAGCTCAGAAAATAGCTGCAGGGAGAAATTACTGCAAATTCTTAACTGTCAAAAACTGTCAAAACCTTTAAATAGCTTGCTGGGCCAATAAAACATCATGCATTGCTGCAGAGCTCAGTTCCAGGCAGCCTCAGTATTACTAAGGAATGAGGAGTGATCCTGTCTCTCATGTCTCTCTGTGACTTAAATAAGATCGCTAGATCCATTGGTTGAGGTTTAAATGGGCTGTGAATAGGACCCCGTTTCTTGTGGTGATGTTTCTGGAATTAAAACACTTAAGAAAATGTCATTTTGGGTTCCTTTTGGTAGGGAGCCAGGAAAATGAACTTCTCTCTATAGTGTTTTCAATGGCTTATGCAGCATTAACATACATACATATAAATATATAAATATATATATATACGTACATGTATATGTAAATAAAAACACCCATAATAGAAGACAATTATACTTTGTTCAGAAGAGTTAGCAGTTCAGTTTTTTCAAACCCATCAAGCAAGACCTGCATTTCTCTCCACTTTGCTTCTCCATTGCTGTGTTTGATCCAGCACAGTTTGTTGTTCCCTTCTTCTGCTGCACCTAAATGGTTTTTTAAATAATTCGCGTATGAGGGATGTGTGAGTGAAAGCCATGTCCAAACAGGAGATAATGTTTTGAACTTTTCAGGTGTTGAACTAGCATATTGAAACTACTCCAGGATTTTGTTTGGTTTGGAAAAGGAAACTGTAGGGTTTTTCGCTCTTAGTAATAAAATCTCCAGGGTGAATTTTGATGGCTGAGGTCTGTTTTTCTGAGTTTAAGCATCCAGCGTGCGTAACTAAGATTTATGCCAAGGCAACTGGAACTACTGTGATTGATCCTATGGAAAATTTTAAAGTGAGGCTGTGCCAGAGTGTTACAGGTATGTTCAGGGGCTCATCCTTTTTACTGTACAGTTTGACTTTGGTCCAAAGGGGTACAAGAAGATGTGGGTGTCTGAACAATATGCTGGATAGGAAACTTGACTGGAAAAGCTCTAACAGGATCATGATGTTACTGGACATAGCCAGCAATTGTTTTTAATATTTTTATTTTGGATTGTGCTACAAATTACTTGTTCTTTACAAGCTGAGCTAATTGGATCACAGAAGGAGAAGGATACGGAGAGAAGGGAGGGGTAACTAACAGTACACATGTTGGCGTGTGCTGTGGACTTGCTGTGTGGTTGAGGAAAGGATCGAGGGATGCATGTGCACAAAGCTGTGTACCAGTGGCTGTATCAGGAGCTGGTAACTGCTAATCCAGGAGCTGCATGCTGCTGGCTCTGAAGCTGCAGGCTTTGCTTGGCAAGTGGATTTTGAAGCATTTGGAAAAGAATGGGACTCAAGTCTTCTTGTGTCCTTGAGGATTGCTGTTTATCATGGCTGTTCTGCACCAAGACTGAGAACTCAATTCTGAAGGAGGAGAAAGAAATTTGAGCAGACTTGAACATGTAGTGTGAGCGTAGGAACTCCATCTATGGAAAAGAAAGGTTAGAGGACAGTGTGCACCTGAACACTGCTTGGTGATGTTCTCGGTCAGGTAACTTGGGGCTCTCTAATCTATCAGCACGTGCCATGGCCTTGGGGTTCAATTGTGCTGTGCTTGGGGAAAGGGCAGGGCTTTGGCCAGACACTCAGCAGAAGCACAGTGAGAGGTCTGGGCTGTGCTGCTGGGGGAAATCCTCTCCTGCTCAGCTCTACTCTGAAACAGGCTGCTTGTAGATGTAGAGGGAATAATTCATAGTGAGAGGGGGGTCTGGGAACAAGTTAGTTTAAACTCCTAAGCCATTCTTGTCCTATCCATGAGAAAGTGATATTCAAGCTTCTGCAAGAATTGAAATTACCTATAAATAATGGGATAGGGTGGCTTAAATCAGAACATGTATTTCTGTGCTGACAATGCACAGCATCTGCTTCTGCTTTAAAGAGGGACTGAAGAGACTTGGCAAAAAAAACCAGCCTTTGGCATCACATGCAGGGGGAGCTAATAAAAGGCTATAAATCGAGCAAATATATGGGCCTCTTCACATTGACAGTTCCCTTTGAGAAAGTAATTAGGGATGGGGATGAAATTTTAAAGAAAACACATGCACTGGAGACTTTGAGTGGATCTCAAACGAGAGAAGAGCAAAGAATGTATCAGTACTTTCTTGTGGAGTATAAAATAACCAGCCTTTAGAGGGTGAGCTGGAAGTCAGAAATTTTGCCCCAGACTGCTGCCTGCTTGAGGAATGGCTTAGTCTATGGTACGTCTTCCATTTCTGATGAATCTTTGAAATGAACTGTGTTGCTGGATAAAACACATGGTATTTATGTTTTGACAGCAAAACAAATACCATGTATTCATATGCTTGGACACTAATCTTTTGAAGAGAAAAACAAAACCCAAACTCAGCCGTGATAAAATCTTGGCAGCAAAGTAGACCCAGATGAACTGCATTTTGTATGCAGTACAAAAAAGCTTCAGTTTTTTCTTCCCCTTCACTGGCTGACTGGCCTTAACACTTTCCAGTAGATAGTTTGCAGTTGCTTCCAGGTTATTTCACAAACTGTAGTTACCTTTGTGATTACATTCAATATTCTATCGGTGATAAAATTCCCCTGATGATTTTAAGGAGAGTCCATGAATGTGAGTTGCTACAGGGTAACTCAGCAATGGAATTCTGTAAAGAATCACTCTTGACTGTGATTCGAATTGTTTGCAGTCTGTCCTAAAACACACCAAGACTGTATGTGCTTCTACAGTGGCTTTCTCAAATGGGTATTGTTTCACAAGTAGTGATTTCAGGTGGGACTGCAATGAAAGTGGTTATACTAGACAAAGTTATAGTTAGAGAAAAATCTGCAAGATTGATTTCTCTTTTCTGCTTTGGCAAGAGTGTTTTTATTCAAACAATAACTGAAATAGTGTTGAGCAAATTTGAACTTCTCAGGATTAATTGGAAGAAAAGGTAGAGTGAGAAATGGCTCAAAGCCACTACGTGTTCATTCCTGTAGATCCCTGATACAGTCAGGGTTTTGAGCTGAAGTCTTGATTTCTAGAGGTAGGAGTTCTTCTAGAGGTCTTTTTCTCTAGTGACTTTTTCTCAGACTGCTGTGCAAGGTTGATGACATCCTGAGAAAAAAACCTGCATTGAAGGAAGGCATCAGCAATACTTGTGCTTCTTTTAAAGCCTGGGTTCTGTTTGCTTAACTCTTTGCCGTGCTTTAGTCCCATTATTTCCAGTGGGATTTAAATAGACTCTTCACTGTAACACAGGGCAGACTCGCTGGCCTTTGGCTAGCAAAAAGCAGGAGTTGAATTAATATCTTTTCTGACAGTACCTCAGGAGTTTGAATAGACATTAGCAGTAAATGACTGGTAATTACTCTGGCTTCCTAACCTAGCAGAGACCCTGCTGCTGTATTAATCACCTGGCTGTGGAATGCAGCAGAAAGGCCTTAGGCTGTGAAGGCTGCCCTGTGCAAAGCTTGAACCAAATTTCAATCAATAGATTAGCATAACCAGCTGCTGCCTATTGATCTGGAGAAATATAGAACTTAACTGACTCAATAGCAGGATGCTGTCATTAGGTACCAAGTAATGTTATTTCTTCATCGGATTTCTGTAGAAGTTTGCAGTTTACACTGCATAGTACTGCTCTAGGGAGAGACTCTGCAGGACTCCTGTATTTTCACACAGATCTAGCCTGGGAGTTGCCATTCCAGAGATGTTTAAAAAAAGGAGCTCTTTTGAAAATATGTCTTTATTGTGGTGGCAAAGTTCTGCAGAAGAGCTCAGGAAGGTGTATTAGTGGGAAGGGCTTAGTTTAGGACTGCTGACCAGTTTCCCACTGTTTCAGATCTTAGTGTAGAGGAAATCAAATGTATGTTTTATGATTTAGCACGATTGAAGCTGTATATAATTTTATAATACACCATGTAATAAAGGAATGAAGGGTTTTATCTTCAGGGAATGCTATACCTAAAAGAAGGGCTTTTAGTCAATTTTAGTATGTTGAAACAAACCTGTGGATACTTCTTAGAATCTGCAGGCTTCATGCAAACATCCAGTTATACTCTGTAGATCACTGGCTGGCCGGGGGTGTTTTAGCTAACACATTCAAGATGGATATTTGGCTGTGTTTACTTTTAACTGCCCGGATGGCTGAAAGGCCAAGTGCTTTGTTACACATCTCATGCTGGGACTGCTCTCAGTGCTACCAGAGGCGTGTCAGTTTTTCTGTGGTTAAAGTTGCTAGTAAAAGTCTCGGACCATGTTTTGGCCAACTAGAAAGTATTTGAAAATCTCGTCCAAGAAACAGAATAGTGCAATCTGTTATTTTTGTGGGATGGTGGGAGGATTTATAATGCAGTTGAACAAAATAAGATCATGCTTAGGCTTCTGAGTCTCTGTAGTAATTCTACTTCTTTCAGAGCTCAGCTTCTGTTTTGTCTTTTTGTAAACCTTCTCAAACAGTACAGTTTTAAACCTGTTTCTGGAATTGAAATTATCAATTTAGATCTGAGAAAAGCTGATCCAACAGTAAATTGCTGTCAGTCACAGCCAGTGTGTTCAGACCAAAGGCTCCTTTGCCTGTAGAGACCTGGAGCATAGGGAATTCTAAGTGTGCAGAGCTGAATCAGAGATACATTGGACTCATAACTCCAAAATTATTGCTTACTTAGGTAGCTGTATGTATAAATAAAGAGATTTAAACTTTTAAAGCAGATTAGCGTGAACTTTTAGGCCATTTTTTGGTGATACTTATCAAGATGGCTGGGCAAGGTTCTACAGAATATTGTATGTGCATTTGGGTGATGACGGATTAAAGTCTTATGTTTTCATACTTTCTCCCCCCTCTCCCTCCTCACCGGGCTTGAAATCTTGAAAAGAACTTAATAAATCCTCGTTAACATCTCAGATGTTCTGAAACTTAGTCCCAAATTCTGTGCTTCAGTTTTGTGGAGTACCCACAGCATGCATCAGTTTCTCCAGAGAGGATCTGTGTCTCTGTACTTCATTCCTAAAAGACTGTAAATCTGCTTCTGAATTCCACAAAATACCCAATGGGCTTTCCTTGACACTAAATATCGATCATACACATAATTGAATATTCTATTTTTGGAGTTTATACCTGAAACAATATAGAACAGACTGCCTTAGTTTAGCATTCAAGTATTGAAAACTTGGCCTACATTTTGAAACTGCAGGCTTTATTTCCCTAATATTTCCCACAAAATAATGCAGTAATTTGGGCTTTTGAAGCACATGTGATATAAGCTGTGATCAGATGCAGTCTGCCTAGCTTTTGCTTACTTACCCCAGCTGTTTCCTTTCAGGGACAGGACACTGGTGGCCCTAATTTCTCCTTCCCAAGAAGTGTGCCTGCAAAGTACAAAACTCCCCGCATTAGGTGATCTGTACCAAGCCTCTCGCCAGAAATGTCTAAAAGGTAGAAACTGAGAATTTAGTCTTACTAGCTGAAAGCTGAAGTTTGTTATTCTGTTAATAAAATAAGTTATGCTCAACATAACCTTAGCTGTTACCACGTGTGCCACGGTGCCACTTTTGAAGGAAATGCTTGTGGTAATTGGCTGTTACTGTTCTGAAACATTGCTCTGCTTGTTACCCCTGTTAAAGCGCAGGAGAGAAACGTCTGGAAAGGGAGGCAGCATTTAGTTAGGTGGACAGAATTTACAAGATAGGTACTGAAAATGGAACCAAACATGAGAGGTAAACACCTGAGAGATTTTCAGATTATTTATGTGGTTCCAGTAGGTGTTAACAAATTGTCCTACTAAGCACAGATAAGTAGTAAACCCAGTTCTTTCTAGGTGCCACCTGTTTCTTTGGTTTTTTTTCCTTCCTTCCTCCCTCCACTGCAGGAAAAACCCAACCCCTTGTTGATGGAAGTATATCAAATACGAAGCATTACTACCCCCAGTTTCCCAGGAGCTGATTTACTCATGAGCAGTAAAACCCCAAACTGTCTGAACTGCAGATTTACCCAGATCCCGGGGTTCAGTTCAGTCCTCATTTTGATTTGTAAAGAAAAGCAGTCTCTTGTGGAGAGATTTAGGAGACATCCTGCCTTGCGTGGTCTTTCATAAGAATTGAGATGCATTTGAAATACAAAACAGATGCATTTGAAATACAAAACATTCTCTCTTCAAAGTATCTTTTCAACTATGGATAAAAGTCAGACGTGCTGGGGTGGATTAGCTCTATCTAGGGTGAGATTCACTCTTCAGCTTAAATACTGGTGTTCTTCTCCTCTGGATTTCCTGGGCTTCAAACTGAACTCAGAAGCAGGAGGATTTTGTATAGGTGGCTGGTGATTTATCTTACCTCCTCTTCAGAGCTAAGTGCCACCCTGCAAATTCAAGTGGATAGGAAGTGCATGGTGAATTGATTGTAATGGGGTGTTTTTCTGCTCTCTACTCTTTCCTCTGTGCCTGTGCAATCCAGCCAGGCTTGCAAGTGGTTCAGAACGTGTAAGTTCTTAGATTCCATGGGGCATAGGGCAGCCAAGCAGCTAGTACTTAAACCTACCCAGTGATTTGTGTCCCCACTTAAACTGGAATTCTGTGTCAAGCCTTTTAGCTGGAGGTTGATCAAAACCACCTTTGTTTTCGTGTCAAGTTACAGTGTCAGTCTTACAGAACTAAGTTTTTTCACACCTAAAATGCAGGTGCTATTCATATCAACTTCTATTTGAATTAATTACTTCCATTTGTCATGTATTGGTATATAAGTCAACGAAAAAAACCTAAAAGGACCCATCCAAAGCCTTTAGGGAACTCATTTAATGTCTCACATGAATATTGACTTACAGAAAGGCTTATCATTTACATTAAAGGGTGAACATAAAATAACCAATAAACCATTTTTAGAATTGTGGCCACCTAAAAGAACATAACATTTTCATAGAGCTTAACGTGCTGCATCACAGGAACTAGAGATCCCAGGGATGGGTTACATCTTTAATATGTGAGTCTGTGCTTGGTGCTGTTGGATATGGAGAGGGTAAAACAGTGAAAGAATGCAAAAGAAATACCACTAGCTCATGAACATTTAAAAATGGTCTAAAATTTTGAGGGCCTGAATTTGACAATGTCCCTTTTTAAATATAATCATCATTTATCCAGTGCCCAATAAGAGGTAGAATATGCTAAGCAGTACATAATCCTTGCCCTAAAGAATTGTCCTATGCTCAATGGATGTAAAGCACCAAAGAGAGCCATGACGATGTCATTATGGATATAATAGGTGCAGTAGGTGGGATTTGAAGATGTACAAAGCACTGCAGATAAAATGAAAAATCGATCTGAAGAGGAAGCAATGCAATAAAAGTAATTTGCACCAGCAGATACCAGTGGTCAGAATGTGCTGGTTTAGTGGCTCCAGAGTCATGGTGACGCTGACACAGAGGGTACCAACATTTCAAGGTTCAGGATAGAAGAGGAGTGGAAGAAAGAAACCCTTTCTTTGTAGGAGGAGTAAAAGTAGCTTAATAAGCAAAACAGCTGCCAAGACAAGATCCACGATCGTCTCCTGCATGCTTGACTGCAGGTAAAAGGCAGTTCTGAGATTCTTTCAGAGAACAGTAAGATCTTTGTATATTTTTAGCTGTCATAAATGGTGTTCAGGTGTGGTAGAACTGAAGGGGAAACAGCCAAAACAAAGAGATGTTACAGAGAGTTTTGAGCAATGTGTAAATGGTTAAGGCTGAGGGATAGACACTTGGAGAGGCTGTAAGGAGCGAAGGCTTTGTAGTGGCTTGAGTGCTTTAAAACCGTGGGGGGAAAGAAGCAGCTGCATGTATGTGTTGGAATTGTTTATTAAGTAGAAACTGGCTGTTTGTACTTAGTACTACCTCTCAATTGAACTCTGCTTCCCAAAGACCTAAAAGCTATTGGAGCTTGGAGCACATGTCCTTCTGGGAGTTGGGAGCATTAGAGAGCAGTTGGAAGAGAGTTTTGTCTGGGAGCCTGGGCAGAAGGAGGTCAGACTTCTGTTAGTCCCTGTCAGTGTGATACAGCTGCAATTGCTGTCTCTGCTGCACTTTTCAGATGGATCCCATCCCTGGGCTGTGTGGCCCAGGGTTGTGCACACAGTGCTTTTCCATTTGTGGTTCCAGGAACAGCACTCTTTTTAAAGCTGAAGGCAGAGATGAGTGAATGCAGCTCCAGATGGGAACTGACAAGTTTGAAAACATGTCAGCATGTGTATATTTTTAATTTCAAAGGCATCGTGCTAGCCTTAGAGTTGCTTTAATTCTAGAAGCCACTCTGTAGAACTATACAATTCCTAAACATCTCTACCATCGCACAGGCACGTTGGCAAAAACATGAGCCCCTGGGGGCCACTTAATCTGTAATGAAGGTGAAATATTCTTATTCCAGTCTTTTGGACTGATCAGCCGCTTAATGAGAATGTTGTTGTTTGGATTTATTATGTTCATAAATTGCAGAAAACTGAGGAGGAAAAATTTGTTATGGATACCTAAATAATCTTGGCTTTTGGAATTCAGTCCACAGAGTTCAGTAAGGTTGAAACTGAAGATTAATCTAAACAGATTCTATTAATAGTGATGCTGCTAGGAGACTGAGCCTGAATTCTCTGTATAACAGCTGATGTGTGTTCTGAAATATGTTTGGTGTTGGTGCTTGAGATGTAGATTTGGAGGTGGGAAAGATTCTTAATGCAAAGTTTCATCACATGGGAATTATTTTATTTCCTAGTTGACTCTACAAGATGGCATTGGCCTCCAAGGCCATTTTTTTGTCAGTAGGGATGCTTGAAGGGAGTGGTGCCTCCACTTTTGATAATGGGAGTTAACATAGTGGACTATACAACTGCTTCTCACTTCCACCGTGCAAGACTGACACAATAAGCAACACAATATGACCCTGGAGGTCATATCTGGTGTGTCTTGTGTGTTGGCAGGAAGGCAGTGAAAGGCAAGATTGAGTGCTCAGTGTCTGTGGGTATTTGAGACCTTTACGAATGCCAAAGTGTAGGTTATGGTGAGGTATCTAAACAAATAGACATCTGGGTTCAAACTTCCCTCCACACCTACACCTGATTTGCTGAGCTGTAAGCTAAAGTGGAATCTGAGTGCCTGATTCCTACAAGACTTCTCTCCTGAGCCGGGAAATATTTGGTTAAATAAATTGTTAAATAGTGTCCTACTTTGCGGCAGAAAGAAGGATTTCTTTTTTCTTAATTTGCATGCCTAGAAAAATGGCTGGTGCTGCTTCGTCGTGGGCTTCACTAACAACGATTTTTGTTTCTTTGATATAGCTTATCAGTGTCTCTGTATTACTGCTCATGTGCCATAAATCTTAGAACAATGACCTGTGATAGTAACTGGTACAAAATGTCTGGAGGCTTAATCAGTGTCTCCATCAACAGCTTTCATCTCAGTGGAAAGAATAGAAGAAAAGAACAGAAATAGCATCTGCTGAAGTGATAACCTGAGGTCCTGAGGCAGCCATTGCTTTGTGACCTCCTTGCACAGTTTTCTTCATAAGAAGACCCATTTCCAGAGCACTCCTTGTTTCAGGTGTTTGGAGAGCCTGGAGGTGCTTGGTTAGTGGCCCCTGGCAATTGACCCTAGAGGCCTTTGCCTTGTCTGCTGGGATCATTTTATTGCCTTACTGCCTGAGAACAATGAACTTTTAGTTCTGACACTTAGTGATATAAGCCTTATATAAATGGCCTTTATATAAAATGCAGTAGAATGGTAAAACTGCTTAATTAGTAAAATACAAAGCAGACTACATAATTGCGTAAGAAGTGAGAACTACAGATGTGAATACCTGGGCATGCTGTGTGGTGTTACTGTAAAAAGCCTAGTTATGGTTTCTATTTTTTCATGAAAAATGTTTCTTGAGCAAGTTCTAGTCATCTGACTCTGCAGAAGAGATTAAACCAAAACTGACCTTAAAAGACAATAGAAACTGTTATTATACTGTTAGGCCAGGTTTGAAATGGCTTACTAAGATAGGACAAGCTGTGTCCAGGTGGGTGCTCTTTGATGGTAAGAACTAACCTGCCAGAGGTCTAGTGCTGAAAACCAATAAATGTTGCAGTTAGAGCTTGCATGCTGCTTGGATAATTCAGATACTGGTATTTCCCAGCTTCACAGATAGCTGCAAATGTTACATTCCTAGTTTCTGCTTTTAAAAAGACATTTCTATTGAGCAACTTCTTATCTCTCCTTACTATTTTCAGTATTCCAACCGAAGATGCCCAGATTGAATCTGAATACTGTATAAGGCTATTTACTCTATTTAGACTGCTTCCTAAGGAAATGCCAGGCTTTTGCAATTGCCCTGTGAGCTGAATAATTTCTGAATTCACTGGTCAGTTTTCACGTTTGAGAAGAGAGCTGGAAGCCTGGAACAGCATTGCTCCTTCTGAAATGGAAGGGTGACACAAATGAACATTTCTGCTCAGGAGGAAGCAGCAGCATTTAGCTGTTGCACATCATTTGACGGGAGCTGACCAGTGAATTGGCCAGTGTGGACAGGTCATCTTTACTTAGATTTTTCTCTTTATATATGAACTATATACACATATATCTCTAAAACAATGGGAAGAGCTGTAAGAAATACCTGAGCATGTCAAATGACAAAGAGAGGAGACCACCTCAAACCTGAAACAAATTTCCTCGGAAATACAGCTGTGATCCTTGGGTTGTTTTTCTTTGGGGCTCATCTCACTGCTTGAAGTCAGAGAAAACGAAGCACTGTGTGGTTTGATGTTATTGCAGGGAGGAACTTCATGGGTCATCAAATCCAGTGCTATGAAAAACGTGCATTCAACCAAAAGCACAGTTGATAGATGTACCTGCCCTTCATCTTGTGTCTTGAACTGCTTCAAATTTCTGATAGCTCAGATGTCTTGCTTTGAATGGGAGTGGAACATTTTACTGTTGGTGCTAAATTATGAGCTTGCTGGCTCTGTCTGCCCTGAGCTTTACTGTCAGTGGCACAAGAATGCTGGAATAGATAAGAAGTGATGAATGAGTAGTTCTTAGGGGTTTTTTCATATGCATCTGCTGTTGGCCACTGTCAGAGACAGGAGGCTGAGTCTGCTGAATTCGTGCTCTGGTATCAAACGAGTTATTTTCTTAAGAATTTTGAAAATCCTCTCTCCCTCTGCAGCAGAGGAGAGGAAGGAGGGGGTCCTGCATGACTGGGCTGCTGTAATGTGTCGTGCTTGGGCCGAGGAGGAGGAGGGCTGCGATTTCCAGACAAAGCATTCGTGTTGCCTCATGTTGCCTCCCTTCACGCAAGGACTGATGGCTGCGCATCGCTCCTGTCTGCCACGCTCCACTATCCCTTGTACTTTCTCAGGGAAGCAGCTTTGGCAAATGTTTTCTTCCTCCACTGTGCTCACCTACTGGAGAATATCTGTGGAAATGAGAGGCTGCTCGATCACACATTTTGAAGGAGAACTGGAAGCTGTGTGGAGAGATGATCAGAGGTTCATAACACACGACCTTGGAAACAAAATGTTTGGTTTTATCGTTAACTTTGCAAAGGTGTCTATGTCTTAGCCAGAAATTCTGGGGGGTTTTTTGTGAAAGGCGTGACTGAATGTGAAAAAGACTGAATTGGGACTTGTGTATAAAGGGTTTAAGACTGTAAATGGTTGAATCTACCATCTATCTAATATCTGAATTTCTAGGAGAATCTCTAGGTTTCACTTGTGCAAATGTGACCAGTTTGAACAGCTGAAATTGCAAATAAACAAGTTAAGCTTGGTGCTATGAATAATAATGTTTTTACTATAAATAGTTTCTGAGTTTGCTGGTTTATTGGTTCACTGCCCTTCCTCCCTCCTTGATTAATTTGAATTTCTAAAATTTCCTGACTTTTAACATCGATGAATGTAAAAAACCTGATCTTACAAACACTTGCACAGACACACATATGGGGTCACTTTATCTTTTGACATTAGAGCTTCGTGAGCAGTAAAAACATTGACATAATCTTAGTGCATCTGTTTATAACTGGATGATGAGTCCACTCCTGATTTAATAAGGAAATAAAGGGAAGCAGTGTTTTGTATCTGAATATACAGAGTGAAATAATCTCTCAGTTAAACTTAAAATTTTTTTTGTTTGTAAATATTCCAGTTTAATAGGTTTGGGTCTTAAACTTTTCCATTACTCCTTAGGGGATCATGTTGGATGAGCCTTGGACAAGGAACATGTGATGCTCTTTAATATTGACAGGTCCTGAAAGCTCCTGAATAGATTAAATGTCTTTTTGCCTTCTTAGAGATGGCCTTCTTGCCCTTTTTAGAGTTTGGATCTAATCCAAGAAAAGGCTAGGAATTGGCTCATCTGCAAACAAAACCTGACTACTGGCTCCTGAATTATGAATTGAAACTTCACATAATGGAAATTTGAGGCCCAATAGTCTAAACATAAAAGTTGCCTTGCAGTCTTGTTTTTGAATGAGTGCAGGTAGTTTTGCTGGGGCTTTTTCTGCATGGCTTTTGCTTCCCTTCCTGTTTCATTCTTACTTGTTTTAATACCTAATTGTAAGCATACAATACATAACTGAGAGGCTGTGGTACAGGAAGCTTTCCAAATGCATGTGAAATTTAGAAAACATAGCTCTTTACCTTGATGTTTAAAGGTACAGTGTGATAAGGGTCTAAGGGAATGCCTGCAAGATTATGTAAATGTGTATAAAATACCAAACTAGCTTTGAAACCTTTTTTGCCTCTCTAATGTTCAGGGGAGATTGTAATATTGATTCGGTATTCCCAAATGCTAATTTTGGCCAGAAAATGTCAATATTAATTTAATTACTTAATGTTTCTGTCCATCTCATCATCATAGCTTTGATTGACTTCCTTTTCTTTCTCCACTCTCCAATTTCACACTGAAGTAACTCAATGATTATGTCTCTCCAACCCTTACTAGAATGATACAGGTCTGCATTCCCACAAGTACACCTGAAAGTCTCTGTAGGATCTGGCACAGATGTAAAAAAGGTACAGCTAAAAGGAAAAAATAATTAACTTGTTTCACCATCTCTAACCCATGGGCATTACCATATCCTTGTTGATTAAAGTACATTTTTCTGAAAAGCTGATAGTTTTGATCTAATGACACCAAGTGAAGGATTTGCTGTTTCACTTCTCCAGTTTTCTTCCAGTAACTAGTTGGCCTCACCCATAAATTGGTATCATATTTCTAATTTGTCTTGTTTGAACTGTGCAGCAGCTTCTGGGGCTGAGCCCCACTGTGCCCTCCCTCCTGGTAAAGAATCCTTTAGCATCTCCTCGGGATTACTTCTTGCTGTTTATAATTGTCACTTCCCAACGGAGAGAGTATTTAAAATCTCCTATAGAAACCTTTTGTTTCAACCCTCAGCTTTTTTTCTTGGTGGCTTCTTTTCTGCCACCTTCAATTTTCCAGTAAAAATCTAAATATTTGGATACTCAGATTTGAATGTAAAACAGCAGTAGTGCCACAGAATCGCATCCTGACTTTCTGTTCCCTTGTTTCAGAAAGCTGAAGGCTCTGTGAGTCATTTATTCACTGTGCTGTGGCAGTGGCAAGCTGCTCCTGAGTCACTTACCTGCCACGATGCTGAAGTTCTTCAAGGCATCCTCTTTCCTGGAGCAGTTGCCTGTCCTCTGTGTTGCCAGAGGTGTAGCTCTGGCTTTGCCTGTTTTAACTGAATGTGTGCACATTTTTCTTTCTTCTTTATACTTTTATTTTTTATTTCATTCTGCCAATGTATGTGTTAGCAGAACATTTCTTCCAAGGAACTGGTTATATCTAGACTTCAGCATTTTTATGTATCTGGATGAGCATCTGGCTAACTCTGATTAATGCAAAACCAAACTAAAGCAATTTCATTCCCCAGTGACTTTATGCTGTCAACTACTTTGAGATCTGTCAGTTAGCCAACCCTTAATCCATTTAGCATGTGCTTTATTGACACATGAGCCAAATTTGTAGTCGGAATATCGTGTGGTATAAGTCACGTGCCTTGAAAGTCTTAACTACTCAATCAACTCTACCAGCCAAACCTGTGATTTCAAATCTGAAATCAGGTTTGTTTGAATACTGGTATCATAAACCTTGAGACTGCCATTAGTTGCATTCCTATCCTTTAATAGAAACCTATGCAAATTTTTCAGTTTTAAATTTTTCAACCAGTCCAGCACTGGTTTTGGACAAACAAGGCCTCAGTGGCCAAGGCATGAAGTTAGCAGTCATTTCTTCTGGGAACCGTGGAGAATTGCATCCAGTGAGATTTACATTTAAGAATGAACTCATTACAGGCTGAGCATTGGTTAAAGCTGTTAAGAACTGCAAACAGATTGGAAATTTTGGAGCTGATATATTAAGTGCTGGGTGAGGAAAGTGTTTCAAATAGATCACAGGCTGCTGGCTTCCATCAAGACATTGGTGACTCTTGTAATTGTGCTTCTGTGTTCCAAGTGCCTGTCAGAGGTCAGCATCTCTGTGAACTACAGTGTTTGTACTTGATGTCATTGTTTATACTTTGATTCACAAGTTTCTTCTTGTGTTTTCTTCAGTGGAAAGAGATGTTGTTAATAAATGTTCCCAGACAGGAATGCTCATCACAGTTTAGCTAAACTTAACATGCATTTCTTAAATCTTTGAACTTCGTGAGTGGAGAAACTGGCCTGGCCTTGTAGTCAAAAATTAAACTGGGGCTACTGCAGATTTCAGCTTGATCTCTTGCTTTAGATTCTCAAGTTTGGTGGCTGTTGCAGCAGCTTCCCAGGACCCAGTATCTTGGGAAGAGGATCTCACTGTTAACATCACACGCTGTGGGTTTGGGAGGAGAAGTAGAATTCATTTGATGAGATAACTTTTCTGCTTGAAAGATAATATTGAGGAAATTTCAGAATATTCAGGGGCTTCCCTCTTTGCAAATTTATATCACTATACTGTAATTTCGAAAGAAGAATCTGTTACACTGTGGGAAGAACATCATGGAGTTTAAAATCAAGTCTATTTTAGTTTTGCATAAATCCATTCTTGCTAATCTTAATCTGCCTTTACTAATCTTGCTAGCCTTCTGCAGAATTGGAAAAGGCTGGTTTGAAATCAAAATAGTGCTAACTCAAGTCAAAACCCACTTCCTGAAGCCAGCTGGTGTGCAGTCACCACCCTTTCTGTGCTTCTGATGAAGCTTCTGATAACTTGAATTATCCATGACTGATGTCTTTATCACAGCCTCCGTGCTGTAAGGTGAGGGAGGGCCATCTGCTCACAGCAGGATTAATCCAATTGATGGCCCATGAGCACATGCTGCTGCTTCATGGATCTGCCTCTCTGAGTGATGGGAGAGGCCGTTGCTGTCATATCACTGTAGAGACAGGCATGTGGCTCACTGCACTTGAAAAAAGTCCCCCAGGATGCCCAAGCTTTTATTTTCTACATCAGCAGCAAAAGAAACACTTGTTCAGGGTGTTTTCACCTACAGCTTATACCTCTAGAAAACAAGGCTGGAACTAAAACCCATAGTATGCTCAGTATTATCTCAAAACTGAACCATGGATTAAATCTTATTTTGCTTAAGGAGTGTAATAAATATTTATTTTGGGGAAATGGGAATGTCAGCAGAAGACTTAAATACAAAAAATAGTTTGAGATTTCTTCTTCTTCCTTTTAGTTCCTTTGAGCTTTTCCTTTAGGGTTTTATTATTAACAATGAAATAGCAAACCTGCTCAAGGGCAGAAGTGTGCTCTGAGAATCGTAAGTGTGGTTATAAAAACAATTTTTTCCTCCATAGTATACCAGATAGCTTTAATTTTAACCCTGTAAAGCAAGATCCATGAACTGGGCCATATGAATTTTTGCTGATAAGGTTTTGAATTAATCCCATTTTGTACAGACCTGTGCTTGCAGAAGCTTAAGGAAATTCATCACAGTTGCAGATTGTTTTCCAAGTAATATCCTCATGGACTATGAAGCCTATCATTTTATGATAAATGCATAAAGGTTTTGCTTAACTTCATTTTTGAGCCACTCCATCTCTAATCTCCGTTGCTCAGTTTTAAGTAGGCTTTGGCAGTCTGGCTGAACTACAGTAGTGCTGACATTGAAATTGCACAGTACGAGGTGGGGGGAGGGATGTTAGAGGAGGTTCACTGTAGACACAGCTTGGATTTTTCCTCCCCTTTGATACAGCTGAAACTCTTACTTCCTGCACAGACAAGCAGCCAGCGTGATTTTTGAATATTTGGGTAGAGGATAATATACAGCAAAGTAATTCAACTGTAATCCCTAAGGATGGGATAACAAATAACATCCCTGCTGTACAGGCAGCTAGAATTATTCAGAAGGTGTAAAGGGGCTTTAATGTTGTGAGGAGCTGCCTGTAAAGGGTGCTTTTGAGTAGGCACATCTGTAACTTTGCAAATGAAATCAGTGGCAGGCACAGAGGAGGCTGCTGGGTTGTTTGCTGTGCTGAGGAGGTGACTAAGCATCTGCAGCTGCGGGCAGGTGTGCTCAGAGCTGCAGGTGTGGCTTCCAAGGCCGCTCTGCAAAACAGGCATTTGCTCGCAGTGATCGAGGCCTTGTTATCGCTGCTCCTTCCAGAACAGTCATTGTTGAGAAGATTACAGCATTAAGTAAATATTTTCCTTTATATCAGTGTTATTATCTTTTAATCTGACTGGGTAAGGGGGAATGACAGTAGCTCTGGGAAGAGCTGTAGTGGGAAACTGGCTCTCAGGTATTTGGCTCAGGGCTGTTCTGCTCCGTGGGGCTGTGCCAGGGCTGAAACGGGGGCAGCAGGGGAACATTTGGGCCAGCATTTAAACTGCCACTGCCAAAATCTGGGCCAAAGCATGAATGGCTTTGGAAATCAACATTTCCATTTCAGACATGGTTCCCTCTTGCTTACTGTAGGAGCAGATACTAAAGTTTGAATTTCTGTAAGTTGAGCTACCTTGAGATAACTGCAAAGGGGAAGGATTATGTGAAGAGATACTGATATACTGCTCTTGTTTGTGAGTACACCTGAATAGAGAACTATCCAAAAATTTTTTTGTGATCTGTGACATGAACTTGCATTACGTATCTGTCTCTGAGGCAGATGACAAGCTTTTACTAAAAAAAGCCCTAAAAACAAACCCAAATCTTAAAACTCACTGATTGTAGCATCTATCCAAGGTAGTGTTTGTTAAAAATGATTGTTAGTTGTACAGGAGTGTGTTGGCCTGTTCCTTTTTTCATAGTTTGGGTTTTACAGCGTGTGCTGTGGTGTTAAGCCGTGGCAGAAGGGGAGCTGTGGCAGCGTGGGAAGCGTGCAGGGTGTTGGCACATAGCGGCTGCAGGCAGGAGCTGCATCTCCATCCATTCACAATCAGATGGCCCAAACCCACCGCAGGTTTATTCATATTTCTACAGGCTTGTTCATATTTCTACAGGTTTCTGTCTAATTCCTTACTTCCTACTGTCATCTAAGTTATTGCAGTTACAGAGTGGAGGTTTATATGACAAGTAGCAATGAAATGAAGTTATGCACAAGTGGGTGCTGTTAATTTCAGTTAGAGTCATTGAAAGGCTTTGAAGAAATTAAAAGGCTTGGGGTTTGTTTGGTGTTTTATTTCCTAAGAAGGTATAAATGAAAAATGCACCTTTTAAACAGACGGATGTGTGAATGATGAGGAGGTAATCTGATCTACAAATATAAATGGAATTTTGTCTGCTGGCTTCAGGCCAAAAAGCAATAGGTTTAAAAACAATTTAAAATTAAACACCCCTGCTTTAACTTGAAAATAGTTTTTCCTCTGAACAGAGTATTTCACAGTGAATGACCAGAGAGGCTCTTGATGAGAATTGCTATTCAACTGAGGAGCTCTGTCAGGCATGCAGATCTGGAAGTCACAGCATGCGACTCTACCCTTGTTGCCAAAGTTCTGCAGGCCAAATTATTCCCAGTATGACACCTAAAAAACTTAATCTGTGTTGATGTGTATTTCCTCTTACAGTGCTCTTTTGCAACTATGACTTCAGCTGTGCTGGGTCCACCTAGGCCTATATCCTGTCTGTGACTGTAGCCAGTAGCAGTTGCCTGAAAAGGAGTGTTGGAACAAACCAGACGAGATGCTTGGCCAAAATACTGTCCCTGATTCCTACAACTGCAGTCCAGAGTGCTCTTAAATCAGCAGTGGTGCCGCCTTTGCAGAGCGTCAGGCAAGGATCACAGAGCACGGTGCAGAGAGTGCCCCAGCAGCACAGCTCGTGCCAGGGCCGGGTCTGCCAGCATTTGGCTCCTCGTGTGGAGGAGGCAGGAGATCCAGCCCCCGGTGTCTCCATGGAGAAGCTGTGCTGGTCCCCGAGTCGGGAGGGACAGTCTGCTCAGGTGAGCGTGTGGCTCCTTTGTCACCAGCAGGTCCTGGGCAGCAGTCCCACACCACAGCTACTCGGAACAGGCCTGGGAAGGGAATTGGCCTTCCTGAGCTCAAGCAACATTATGTTTTGGGCATAACGGAAGAATAATGGACACTTAGTCTAAATAATTGTTGTAATAAAGCTAAATAAGTTAAGAACATCTTCTGTAGTCAAAAACTATTCAGCTAAAGCAGAGAGTTAAAATATGCAGAGGAAAAGCCTCCTCCAATAAAGCAAAGGGCAGCAGATGTTATTAGGATCTGTTTTGCTATCACAGCAGTGGTGATCCCAACTCTCCATTGCGTTTCTAGGCCGTTGCTTTTCTTCCTGGGAAGGCTGTGAGGGTCATATGAACTGTGCTTCCTACTAACAGCCCCACTGTTGAAAACTTGAGAGAGCTTTTCAATTTGCCAGACTTCTGGTGAAAGCTTCTGATCTGCTTTACACAATCGAGCCTCAGTTCGTGCTTGTCGAAGGCCGGTAGCTGCTAACATGTGGGCAGCTCCAGTCTGCCTCTGAAAGGTTTTGTTCAGTGTGTGCCTCTGCTCGGCCCCATCAGGCCCTTGTATTTTTCAAAATGTTAAGTACTCAGCTTTGCTCCAGTACATTATCTCACAAATCTTTTATTGTCTGGCCCTTTTCTGAAGAGCACATTATGTGTGGTGGCACAAACCGTGGCCAAGCTGTGTCTGCAGTGCACTCAAAGGTGCTCTGGGCTGGAGCTGGTGCCACCCACCATTGGGTGGTTTGGGACTGCTTGGGCCAGGGGTGCTTTGGACTTGGCCTAAACTTGTCAGTGAAAGCATAAAGTACTGTGGCTTTGTTCGATGGGGACAAGCAGCGACAGGTACATAATGTTTCTATTCTTGGAGTTGTCAGATGGAAGGGAGCTAATATGATAACCCATAATACTTTGTCTTCTGTGATCTTGAGAGATAGCCGTGCTTACGCATCTAATTTCTACTGGAGAGTGTTGGAGGAAAGTAAAACAGTCCCTGTTAAGGCTCAAATCCAGTCTAGCCAAGCTGCAGAGTTTTCATCAAAAGCAGGAAACAGATGGACGGGCACAGCTGCAGGAGGAGCTGCAACTTCTCTGGAAAAACTACCCAGGCATGTGCTGCGAGCAGGGACGTCAGGACAGCGCTGCTGTTCTGCACAGCGCCCTGCTCCGTGCCAGTGGATGGATGGTCCCACAGCCCCTGCAGCTCAGGGAGATGCCATTTCGGGGAGAAACCTGCCTGGCATTTCTCCCAGCACTGTACGCTTGCCTGTTTCCAGGATTTGCTCACTGTAATAGAAAAAGAAAAGTGCATCAAAGACTTATTTATGTTTCCAAGTCTTACATCTCTGGAGTGTGCTGCAGGCCCTGTCCTGGGGAGCTCACGCTTCCCTGCTTTGCAGCAGCACCTCCTTGCTCTGTGTCCCTGCTGAATTCTCCATTTCGGAGTGGACAATTGCATGATAAAGAGTTCTTGTACCTTGGTGGGCTCACAGAGGCAACCAGAGAAACCTCTGGGGTACGCTGGAGTGGTGTTTCTTATGTTCTTTGTGAGACAGAAAAGAAGAGAAGGGCCAGCACCGTGTCCCTGGTGTGTGCCCAGCCACTGACCCAGAGCCATTCTGACAGTCAGTCACTGCTCCTGTGAAAAATGACTCAGTGCCAGTATTTATCCGGCACCTACAGGCCTTCACTCCTCCTATTTACTTGGAAGGTGCAAGTGTTTAAATCTTTTCCAGCACAGATCTGTATTATGATTATTTAGAAGGTTTCTTTTCTTAAGCAGTTTAGGTTTTTTTCTTCTTTTGTGTAATTTTTGCCAAAATCAAAGATTTTTCCAAGCAAGAAGCCCATGTAAGCACGACTGTGTAGTGGGAAGAACTTTTCTCAGCTTGCTTTCCCTTTTCTAAAGACAAAAGAGCCTTATTGAAATGTGCTTCCTTTCTGACTACTAATGGCTTTTCCTTCCTTCCTCCTTGAAATGAGCTTAACATTCTCCCATCCTGTTGGGTATAAATTTCAGCCTGGACTGTTTTCGCTGTTGAGGTGTTGAGTCACTGGCCTTGAATGGGAACCTGTGATGAGATAGGGAGAAGTGAGGGCTTGGGAAGAAAGAGTTTTTCCAGCAGTTTGGTGGTACATGGGATGAATTTTTAAAGAACAAGGGTAAGATGCTATTCATTTTAGCCTGGAGCTGCTCATATACTCTTTTCCTAGTTTTATTTCTGGATACTTTCTTATGTTGGATCTGGATAAGTTCCAAGACATTGATGCCTTAGGTTTTAACTTTTATATTTTTCAAATCCTGTACTGCCTAGTGTGTAACTCTGAAGTTTCATGTGGCCTGTTAGCTGCCGTTCTCTCATGCTGGTTAGACATAACAAACCCTCTCTAGGTTTGCACTTCAAGGACACCTTATTGTCCTAGGCCTCAAAATGTGTAAACTAAAGCCTTTGAGAGGAGGAGCAAATTTGGGGTAATTACATCATTAACTGAAATTATAATAGGAGAATTAACCCTGATAAGCAAATGGACCGAACTTATAAAAGTGTGAAGAACCCCTGACCCAGCGTCCATCTTGCGCGGGGCCCCTCGGAGGCTTTTGACTGCCCAGGGTGTATCTTTGAAGGCCCTTCAAATAAGTACCTGCTTTTATTCTCTTATTCTTGCCTAGCCTCTGTTTTCAGGTAGCCACTTCAAGGCATGAGTTCAATACACAAAATACATAGAGGAAGAGCTGGTTCCTGCTCAATAACAATGTTCCATTTTAAGCTGTCTCAGGTTAAAGGGGAAAACAATATGATACCGTATCACTTGAATCCATTTGTCTCCTGGAGGGATGATGCTGAAATCTTGCTTCAAAGGCTCTGTGTGGGAATTATGTCCTGAAGCCTGGATAGTCTCCAAGGCTTAATTAAGCTTATTCATAGAAACCCTGAACTTTATGAACTGGACAGCAGACCTCTAAATTTGGCTCTAAGTGCGCAGAGAGGGTATTGTTTCTGCACACTCTGATTAGCAACACTGAGCACAGACACACACTTTGGAATAATTAGTAAAATGAACAGGAGTTAAAGCAAGCTTTGCTCTGAAAACAAACCAGATGAGCTAAACAAGTCATCTTCGTATCTGCATTTTTCTCTCTTAAGTAAGGTTTCATTTCGTGCGGCGTTGGGTTATGTCATGTGGGATGTATCTTCTCTGTCTCCCCTCTAGAACTTCTTTCTGGGCTAAAGTCCACAGTGGCAGATTTGAGACAGCAGTCTGTGTCTCCTCCCATACCGTCTTGCTCTGCAAGATGAAGAAAACAAGGCTGAGCAATGGCATTAAACCAGCAAGAGTAAGATTAGGTTAGTGCCTCACATACACTTTTGCCAATCTCAGAGAAATCTGAATCCAAATATCTGTGTTACTAATATTATCTATGCTTTGGAGGTTTCTTCTGCCCATTTTTCCTCCCCCAAGCAATAGGGCTGAGAAATTAACTCCAAAAATTAAGACTCGAATAATTATTGTAGTTGTTGTAAGGTATCTGAGCTTGCATGAAAGCAAACTATTGTTCAGTTGGCTTAAGCAATAAAGGGTGCTTTTTTATTTGGTAGAAAAGCGGGTGAGACTTCAAAAGCGGTTGAAACCAATGTGTGGTGCTGCCTGCATGGGTTTGTTTAGTTTGCAGTCCTCCCTCTGGAGAGCCAGCAGTGCAAGAGGGTCCCAAAAGTGGTTTAGAGGGCTTTCTTGTTGGTGTTTGGGGGGGGNATTGCAGATCAGTTTATAAGAGATAAGATTCTTCAGTAATATTTCCTTTTTAGAAAGCTCCTGTATAAGTGAAACTGAAGGGTTTGCTTGGGTTTTTTTAAGAGCTCTACCTTGAAGGAATATTTCCTTATTTTTGGTATTACTTAGGATTTATGTATCAGAAGATTTTTTTTTTAATACAACTTTTCTCGTAGCATCTTAAATAATTGTGCAAAAAAGCTGAACAGAAGTACCATTTGGACAGAGCAAGTCATGTGCTTTGCTGTTGTCACAGTTTTGTCAGTGTTGGGGCAAATTGCAAAATGTCTTCTGTTCAGAATTTTGTCCACCCAGAATTCCACTGCAGATTAGTTGTGAAACTTCCTGCTCAAAGGAATTTAAGAAAAACTATCCTATGTTAAATTTAAAATATTTTTGGTAGTGTTAACAGATAAAAATGTCGATTGACTCTATTTTTTTAATGTAAGTCATAATATTTAGACATGCAGAAATATAAGTGCTTTTTAAAATGTAAAATGGCTCCATGAGACTGCTTAACTGTCTGTGCATGTCATCTCTAGGCTGCTTAAGTACTGTTTGCTTTGTTAGTGAGATGAAACAAGGATTTGAGAATAAAAGACAGTCGTGGTCCAGAGCAGCAATTGTTATCAGTGAACTTTGCTTCTCGGAAAACGAAGCCCCGAGAGCTGGAAACTTTGGCTTTGACGTATTGGAGCCCTCGTTTCACACAGATGTGCAGGTCCTGTTCTGATGACCAAGGGTCACTATGGATTTCAGTGAGCTGTTTCAGCTTCCATCCTGCTTGAAACTGTGCACCTTCCTCCTGTCTGTGCTTGAGTAATGAGGAGAGAACCACAGGCTGGAAAGCAGCTTAACTAATCCAGGTTAAAGAGGCTGCGGTTTGGGATAGCTGAGGTCTCCTTACTATGGCAATTGCCTACCCAAGTGTGGAGTGTGTCATTACAGCATTCACAAGTCTTGCGGCTGCTGACCTGATATTGGAAGGTTTTAATCTAACATAGAACAAATATCATCATCATCTTTCATATCTCTGAAAGCAGCAATGTGCTCTGTATCTTTTATGTTTGATTCTTGCAGGCACTTTGAATGCGTGTCTTATGCCCTGTATCCTGCTTTTGAATTTGCAGTGCAGTATCGTAACACTCCATCTTTCAGTGAAAGCCAGCTGTAGGATGAAGCCTAGGAAAAACCTCGGGGTTACACTCTCTATCTGAACTGCTTTAGAGATCAACCCAGCTGAATTCTAATTTAGAGAAGAAAGCTTCCCATGCTACATTTGCACTGTACACACTTAGGGAGGTTTGTAAGAGTTGATCTTGAAGTGTTCTTTAGGCTGATTGTTCTGTTTTTATGAAAATTTTGCTTGTGAGAGCCATTGAATACACACTAGTGAGGGAAGAGGTAAATAGAAATAGACCACAGCATTCTGAATCTAAATTATATCATGTATCAGGAGGCTAAACTTTGTAATTAAATACATGAACAACTCTATCCAAGCCTCTTCAAAGCTGAGATTTGAAGTTCAGTAGTGTGGTGCTAGCCCATATTGAATCATGTGTCCATCAAAAAATTCAAGGTCAAGAAGGCTCAGATCTACCAATCAGTTCCTTTTTGGTTGGGAATGCTTATAAGAAGGCTCTTATTTTTAGTGTCTGACATTGGAGATTGGAACTGGAGTGGGTGGAGGGATGGAGGTACTTGCAGAAAACATCAGACAAGTGACAGTGCTGCTTTCCTGAGGAAGGACACGATGGTGTTTGGCTGCCAGAGTCCTGAACAGCTGCTGGCTGAGCAGTGTCTGAGTGGAGATCAATGCAGGGGTATTCCCTTTCTGTACCTTTTTATTGAGCACAGTCCTATGGGCAGAAGTCATTTCAGCAAATCTAGGAGGATTTGGGTTCTTTCTCTGCCCTTTGGCTTCAGGCTGTAGTTATCTGAAAACTGAAAATACCACTGTAAAAAACCAAAATCACAACCCTCTGTAACAGGTCACCAGCCTGCCCGTAAGGAAGTGGCCGTGTGTGAGAGGGACGTCTGTCACCTGGGCAGGCAGCAGGGAAGTCTCATCGGCTGCTTGGTTAATGGCAGCATCCTGAGCTGTCAGGCTCATTAGGGACACGCTGCTAATTTGGTCAGGCAAGGGCTGCCAGGCTGCATTGTGTGGGGTTAAGCAGCGTGAATAGAGCCCGTAAGCAAAGCTGCTGGAATCTGCTTTTGTGTTCCCTTTGGACGCCCGTCCTCTGCTTTTGGCTTCTTTTCCAGTTCAAAGTGGCCACGTGGAGTTTTGGCACGGTGAGTGCCGTCCATAGATGAGTTACAGATTGCAGAAGTGAGCTAGCTTGTGCTGAGAGGAGTTACCCAGCTTCTCTTCTCAGCTGTTTTTGCAAACATACACTTACAGTGTCAGTTCACTACTTCGTGTGACTTAATTAGAAATGGATTAAGCCCTTTCTCTATAAAACCCAATTTGAACTGCTATAGGTATTTTCCTTATCACCCCTGCTCGCATGTGCTAGGCACTGGCTATATAGCAATTAAAGTTTGCATTTCTTTTCTACCGTCAAAAGATAACCTTCCTCCCCCTCCGCAAGCCATGGAGTCCTGCAGGTGGGTTTGGAGGTCTGACAGTTGTGCCTTCCACACGCGCTCCAGTCCCTAAAAGAGTTGGGAGGTTGTGGACTGACTCTTTGGACACAGGAGATTGGTGGTGGGGAAAAGCTGCCCCGTGCAGCCTGGCTGGGTGGGTGTGCTGGCTCTGTGTGTGCCTGGCTGCAGTAATTCCTCATGGGATTATTGGAAAACGTTGAGCAAGGAGAAAAGATTGTTTTCATCTCATAAAGGGAACAACCAGATTGTCTCACTGCTGTCTCTCCCCAGCGTGCGTCAGAATATACTGTTAATTTAGGAGTTGGAACCCAGTGGAGGATTTTCTGATTCTCTACCATGTGTTTGCCTTTGTGACTCCAGTTTCTCTCTCATCCTTTGGGGATGTTTTTCCCTGACATCTTCAGCCTTACCAGAACTTATTTTTATTTCTGCCAGAGAAAACACTGAAATTAATAATTTTTGGTAACCATTTTCTACATCTTCGTGTGATTGATCTGATTATGTTAAGGCTGAGTCAAATACTCCATTAAGAGTTTCCAATGCTATCAGAACTGAAGCAGAAAGAGGTTTCCCAGGAGACTGGCTGTGTGTGCCTGCGTGGAGCAGACTTGGCAGGGAATCGGCCTGCACAGTTCCCTGGCAGAGAGCAGCGCAGCTCCGGCGCTTCTGTCACCGGGGTCTGGGGTGATCCTGAGCTGTGAATAGACACCTGCTGGGTCAGGCTTTTTTATCACACTGGGGGCTGCCCTGCCCTCCAGAAACAAGGGGAATTCACTCCTCTGCCTGTTCATGTTCAGGGATATTGATTTAATGCAGTTCCCCATTTTGGGAAACTGTTTTTCCAAGGGTGAAAAGATGCTTGTGCTGTGGGATGAAATACTTCTTGCAAACAAGCACTGAATTTCCTCATTTTACTTTACTAGGGATTTATATTAGAAAATAAGGCTGGAGGGGGGAAGTTTGGAATGATTCTGGGAAGCTTTGACTCAGAAAAGGGAGAATGATTCATATTATTACTGTTATTTATTAAGGAGAACAGACCATGGACCTGATCTTTTACTTATCTTTGGAAACTTCAAGCACTTACGCAGTGACCCCAGAAGAGTTTGTGGGTTTGAACCAAGGTCTTTCAACATAAAAGCTAAATCCCATCTGTGGGAGCTGGCCTACAACACTTTAAGAAGATTTATTCCTGATACCTTCATACTTGATAAGTATTTTAATATCCTCAGTGCATCCCTTCTCTGTTTGTGAAACGGGGTGGTAAATAAGTCTTGAAACTTGGCACTTTCTGTGCTGTGACAATGGTCAGTTTATCTCTGGTTATTGCTGGAGTCTCAGTGTAAGAGGTCATTCGAGAGTCAGTCTAGTTTTGATGGGGAGAATTTGATTACTGAGAAAAGCAGTGTGTTTAGTAGCAACCTTTTTTGTCTGTTTAATTTGGACATAAACATTTGCTTCTCCAAAAATAACTTTGCTGTTAATAATCAAAACCTGAGATAATCAAAGATGTACATCAGAAAGAAGGTTTTAAGCTCCAGCTTCAGATAATACTGAGAACTGTGAGGTGATTTACATTTGTGTTTGTATTCTGCTACTATGAAAAAAAGATAAGTGCAACCTAAACGTGTTTTAATTATATTTGGCAAGAGAATTTAAATAAAGGAAAAATCAAAACTTGACACAGTCAATGTCATACCTGTAATTTCATTCTTGTACTTCAGAAGTAGTATAACTTAATCTTTTAGCTAATTCCTTAGGTCAGTTCTTTAAAAAATCAGACAAGATTCTGTCCATTTTATGAAAATGGAAAGGCACTTGACTGTGGCCATACAGTTTTATCTTCTCCACTTGTGGGATCATACTATACACCCCTAATACTTTTAGGTGTGCTGTCAGTGGCTGAGAGTCAGAGAAGTTAAGAGGAAGTTTTAACTTGTAGGTTTTAACTTTTAGAGTTAGAGACTGGAACAAATATCTCCATTATCCTCCTGAAAAATCCTGTTAGCAAAGCAGTCCAATCATATCTGAGCTACTGGCTTGAATATTGCTTGTATTGTCTGTTGAAGTATAGCAGCTTAATCTCAGCAGAGATTGAGAAGGCATGCAAAGACTCTGCTAGTGAGAAAAAAATTTATGGAAAGGACAAATTGTCACAGCAACTATAGAAACTTGAATTTAGACTGTATTTTACTGCACTGGGGAAGGCAGAAGTCCTCAACTTTCACAACTGTGAATCAAACACTTCTGACCAACTTAACACCTATCCCAGAAGGATTTCCTTATAGGCTCAAGAAAACTGATTTATGTCAGTAGTTGGAATAAACACACTGTGCAAAGTTAAGAAGTCTCCAAGGCTTTGGATAATCAGCAGAAATATTAATTACATTCAACCCCAGATAAGAATTTATCAGTAATTACAGACATTTAGTTGACATGTAAGCAGTCCTATGAGGTCACCAAAAAACATTTCTTGGTGCATATCTATTAATGGAGTTGAAAGTTTTCTTTGCTTAAAGGTCCAAAGTAATGTCAGCCACATCGCCGTGGAAGAGATGTGATAAGGCATCGAAAATCCATCAGTGTTTTCTTCATAAAGCTGCAAAATAAACACATTGAACTCTTCTGTAGTCAATTTATGCCTGAAATCAGCTTGTCCTGTGTCCTGTCAGAGAATCTGGATAACTGTTGTGGTAGAAATAAGATCCTCTGTCAGGATTGTAAATACCTTCCAAAACTGAACTCAAACAGTGAGCCATGCACTCAAACACTGGAGTCTATGGGTGAAATTACAGGGAGGGGCTGTATGAGAACAAACATATGTCAAACATATTGTATAGGTTTCCTCCTGCTGGGCTTGGACTTCGTGGCTCACTTAGGCTGCCAGAATTAAACACGATACACAGTTTGTGGCTTTTGTGTCGTATTTCTTAATGCAATGCCTGGTGTACAAATCATATCCTGCAGCAGAATACGGGGATCTATAGTTACCCTACCAAGTGTAGGTCTGTCTCCTGTCCTTGGTTTGACCCCTGGTGTTCTCCTTGGCTATCCTCATCTCCCTCCCCAAGTCAGCAATCTCCTTGTAAAGAAAATGAGCATCACGATCATTCCCAGCAAGAAATATCCTCATAATGAGACCAAAAGCTCCATTTCATGGAAACATTTTGTGAGTCAACATGCTAAAATCCACAGTTCAGGCAGTACATCCCGAAGATCATTATTAAGTAGTGTGGTTAAAAACTGTTTTCCTGGGAGTGATTTTGCTGCTTGGGCAAATCTCTCACAGGTGCAATCTGTTAGGAAGTCCAGACCGCTTCCTATAAACAAGCAAGCAAGAACAATCCAAAGGATAGCAATGATCCGTTGTCTTGCCAGCAGGGAAAGTCCAAGAGAAGACTTGGACTTCAGTGGAAGTAGAATGTGGGGGGGGAAATCCATGGTCTATAATGGGATTTTTGGAAGGAAACATTTATTCTGTACAAAATCGTCCAGTCGGAAGAACTGATAAGTTTGAGGAGGAAGCAGAATTACCCAAGGAAAAGCTCAGGCAACCCAGCCTGGTTGTTGAATTGAATGCAGCTCTCTCTTTGTGTAGTACAGGTGGACCTGAGAAGAGATTTAAGTCATCTGCTATGCAACATGATTTACTTTGCCATAGCCAATTTCATCTGCAGCAGCCAACACTGATTGTTCAAGTTGGGTAACTCCAGCATTTGCAATCTGAGAATGCAGCCCCCTTTTTTCTTTCTTTTTTTTTTTTTTTTTTAATTGAAGATGATTAAAAGAATCCAAATTACAGGGACCTTCCTCACCTGAGAGGCACAGGATTTGGTAAGTAGATATTTTTGAAAATTCTCTTGAGAACACCCCTAGCTTCAGCCTGGCGATACAACACTGATATGTTCCTCTTTTCTCCTAGGAATGACAATTCAAGTACCAGCAAGAAGGTAAGCTGTGTAGTGAGTTACTACAAACTTCACATCCATTCCAAAAAGATTCTTCCTAGAAATCCTTTGAATATGAAATTTAAATACTCTTTGAAGTCAGTTGTCCTGGAAAATTTTCTGGTCCTTTTTTTCCCCCCCCAGTTCATGTAGAATGTGATAATTTATTCTTTTGTTTCCTTGGCTGAGGGAATTCAGTGTGTATTTTTGCTTTACCCTACTAGTTTGAGTGATTCATCTTGCCTTCCAAAGTGATTACATCTCCATCAATCCAACCACAAACCCTTTTTTGAAAACTCCTTGCTGCTGTTATATGTACTGAATAAATCCCAGCCAGACTATCTCAAATACATGTTTCTGTGACACAATAAAATGATTGCAGGGATTATAGCTCTCTGTAGCTGCAACTTAGAGCTATTTCAGCATTGAGCAAATAAACCAAACAACCTTCCCATTCCCCACCCCACTCACTAAAACCACTGCAAGGTGTGTATGACCTGTATTTGATCTTCTCCTCCAGCATCCAGAAGAGCCTGTGGAAGCAGCTACCTGGAACAGCCCTCTCACTGTTTTCCACCTGCAGCCTCGTGAGCTTTGTCTCCGAATAGCTGCGCTTGGGCTTTCTCCTGGCACTGAGTACTCTGCATGTTGTTAAACATTTTCCCATCTGGTTTTGGCTCCACAATGGATTTTTCCTGAGCCCTGAAAGCAGTGAATTGTTTCGAAAGAAAATTACTTGACTGAAGCGGAATACAATTTGAAGAGTCTTCCACATGTTAGTGCTAAATCCTGGAAGCCTCCCTTCAGGATTAGTGGTTCCTCAGATGCTTCGATGGCCAGGGCTGGCAGTGCTCTCGCAGGCAGAGCAACTCTCAGGTGGCCTCCTTGGCTCTGGTTTTGCCTCAGGCTGTTTTCACTTCTCTTTCCTTGGAGCTGTCTTTCCTCCTCAGCTCATCTTCTTCCTCTTTTACTCATGGGTGTTGCTCTTCAAGAGCAAATTCTCATAAACTTACATCATGGTTGCTCTGGCTCCACCTTCTGCTCTTTGCATTTGAGTATTACATTTCACTTGTTATGGTTTATTTTTAATCAAACCATATCACATTACTTTTGGGGGCCACAGAAGCATGTTTGACATGTTTAAGTTGCCACTGTGAGGTTCTTCTCCAAACAGAATTCAAACCATTATGTTGCAATCTGTACCAGAGCCTTTCTAGCAGCTGTGTTTATACAGCTTCTAGTAAAATGGGTCCCTGATTAGGATTTTTGAATAGCTCATTCACTGAAAAAATGGTGTTTTGAACCAGCTAAAGCTATTTAAAAAATTGGGATAATACATGATTAAAAGTTTTGGTTTGAAGAAATCAGTGGCAACACCCTGCCAAATTTTAGGCCCCAGACATCATCACCATTAGTATCATAAAGATTAAGTTACTGGATTTTAACTGGGCAAGAAGTGGTTTTCTTTTGCTTGTTAAAAAAATTAGCTGAAAAATTCATTTGTCACAGATTGAAAATTGTATGTTCAGTCACCCAAAATTGTTGAAGTTTGGTAAATTAGATAAAACTGAAGACAGGTTCTTTTTTTTGGAATTGTCAAGCAACAGTGATTTGAGGGCAACTTGATCTAGAATAGAAACTGAACACATTAGGTAGTTCTGGGGTTGCTCCACAGCTATCAAGACAAGCTGTTTGAAAAACCAAACCCCATCCTCAGCTGAGTGACACTGACACACACCACAGGCTCTGTGTCTTGGGCTGGTGGGTCTCCAGGAGCCTCTCTGCTCCTGCCATGCCAGGCAACCTCCTCGGGAGGCTGGAGAAGCAATAGCTAGTGTGCCAGCAGCAGTGCCTTCTGCAGGGAACCCTGGAGGCTCTTCTTCCCAGTGATGAGGCCGGGGGGAAAAGGTTCCTCATCTTTGCTGTTCCCCACTGTGCAGGTGGCAGCTGCATTTCCAGAACTCTGCAGGTCTGATTACTTGCATTCATGCTGCGGATACTGGCACTGTACAAAACCACTGAGTGCACATTAAGGCAGGGAAACACAAATGCTGCTTCTGCTCCATTCAACTGGAACTCAGGATTAAAGGACCAAAAGCTACTTCGACTGACAAACTCCATATTTAAATGTTTTTTAAATCATAAACTGAGAGCAAAGATTTATAAGTTTGTGTCATGATCCATAAATCTAGATCTTGTCCTTTGCCTCTAGACAAATGGCTTGTAGAGGAATTAGGAATTTGTAGTGGTTTGGATAAGTCTAGGCTTCAGCAGTCAGCCCTCTTAAGTCAGACATGTATGAAACATCTGTGATTGTCTGAAGAATTTGGCAGACAATCTTTTACTTAAATCACATTTTCCCCTTTGAAAGTTGGAAATGTCCATGTATAAATTAGACACAAAAGCCACATAACTCTGCACTTGTGAATTAGACAAGGTATCAACCTGCTGTTACCTTGCAAATCCTACTGCAAGGTAAGAGCGAGTTGATACTTTGCAACAGTAAAAGAGACCAGCTTAAAGTTCTTTAAAACTGTGTACCTTTTTCGTGCCCCAGAATAAAATCTAATAGCTTTAAGGGGAGTTGTTGCTAAATGGCAGGCTACTTTAGTGTTCAGAATTTGCCAGTTAGCCAAAAGACTAAGACTGAAATCAAAAGATTCTTTGAGTAAAGTTATACAAACCCTCTTTTCCAGGCAGAATTGCTGAGTTACGTGCGTAACTGTCACATGCTGGGCCTCTGAGTACATTCACCATGCAGTTGTGCAGAGTCTGTCTAGAATCATCTCATCCTGTAATGAGATCATGTGAATTCAAAGCATATTAAACTTAAGCCTAGTTTTCAGGATTATACCCTGTAAATTTAAAATTGCAGAGTATAAAAAATGCATAATGTTCCTGACTGCTTATTATAAAAAATGGGGCCCAGCTCATTGTGAACCAGCTTTGGTTCTGCCATTGAAAGCAGAATTTGGTAAAGGGACTTCAGTGGGAGATTCAAGCTGATGTCTGGTGACCTTTGTCAAATAGAACAAATGATTGCTATGTTTGCTGGAATTGCATTAGCGGTGGACGCTTCTGGTACAGCCTAAGCAAACGAAGTTTAAAAGTCTGGCTGTCTATCAGCAAACTTTGCCTTTAGATTGAGTCTACAAATGCTGCAGCATGGACCCTCCAGGCAGGAATTGAGGCTCTGCTTTATTTGATGCCAAGTCCTTTAATAGTTTCAGAAAGTGATTTTGCTTGTAATAGAAAAGCATGATGAAAACAGACATAATCCTGAATAATGTGTTAAAATCAATTCCTGTGTGTCAGATTCCTGCATAGCATGGCCTTTGGTACACACAGGAATTGTCTGAACAACCCGAGGAAGAGGCTGTCACACACATACAGGCTGCACCTCTGTGTATTCCAGCTCTGGAATGACAAAGCAGAGCTGTCGACTGTTTAAGCTTAACCCAGCTCGTACTGGACACAGAGCCAAAACTAGGCAAGAAAGCTCCGCCCAAAAAAGAGAAGCCAAAATTTGCAACTAGTCGTTATCTTTTGTATGAATAACCTGTAAGAGCTAAAGGCTGCATGATTCTGACTTGACCACTGAAACGTACATTTACCGTGGAAGTACCCTTGGTAGCTTTGAGCTTGAGGACGTACAAGATTTCTTAGCAGCATTCAGTGACCTGTCTTGTATGATGCCGAGCCTTTCCATGTTCAGCTCCCTGCTTCATTCTAAGGACAAGCTTAGTTGGTTGCCAGAAGTCCTTCTGAGGCAGAGATTTTTACTGTGCCTGACTGAGCAACACCACACTAGAGGGCATGAAGGTGGAACAATTGTCTTTCCCAAAGCCATTGCTGGAACAAAAATTATCCACACTGGCTCCAGTATGTCACTGCTGTGGAAAACAGGCTTCTTGTTTTCTTGCAGCACTTTCTGCCATCTCCTTCACTCTTGCTTTCCATTCTGTCTTCTGTACTTTTGCCTCGTTGCTGTCTCCTCTACATCCAGTATCTCCCTGTTTTCACTTGCTATTCCTTTACACACTTCATCCAAGGCAGTCAGTTCTAACTGGGGTTTTTTTGCCTTACTCCCTGGGAAACTATATTCTTCCTGTTCCCTTCTGAGGGCTTTTTTTTATGCCAGCACTGGTGTGTCTCAGCCAGCTGCAAGCTTCCCTCTCCTCCAGCCAAGCAAGAAGTTGATAGCAACAGACTGGATGCCTGACTAGACTCAGCTGAGCATCTCCCCTTTGGATATTCTTGGTGGCTGCTGCCACGCTCCCCACAGCATGGCCCAGTTCTCTCTCTGTGGTGGGGGTGGCAGGGAGGGTTGGCATAGAAAAGTGCAAAGTAACCTGGCATCTTCCACAACTGTATTTTTTTACCCCTTGAAGAATATAGGTTTCCTTTTCAGGAAGACTAACCTGTCTGGAAGATACTCTTGACATCTGAGGGGTAATGCAATGTAATATTTCTCTTGCCAGCCTATCTGAACCATTTCAGGAGGTTGTGCTGGGTTAGAGCTGATTGGCAGCTGTCAGTCACTGGCTGTACATTGTCAATGTTTTTCTTAGGCAGGCTGAATTGCCTGATAGAGTTCTCTGGAATGTAGCGGGAGGCAGTGCAGCATTTTCATTTAATTGCTTGTGGAGATAGCTGCAGGATTGTGGTGTCAGAAAACATTGCTAAATCTCTGGGGATTTCTTGGCATTTTGTTGCCACAATAAAGTCATAGTTGTCACAGTGGCTTAGTACAGCCACCGATATATGTACACTTATTTATGCAGCCTGAAAATGTAGTGCAATAATAAAATACTCTATTTACATTTCTGTGTCTTGCATTCGAGTCTTCCAATGCTACTTTTGTCATTTGCTGTTTTGTCTAAATGCATATTTCTAATATATGAAATTTACAAAGATGTTAAGAAGAGTTGCCAGTCAAGTCACATTTTGCAACCAGTCTTAAACATGATCCCACTTGTGGGTTTGTGTCTCTGCTGTTTTTATTACCTAAGCATTTCAGTTTTGGAAATCCATATTTATGAGGAATTTGTTCTACAGTAGAATTGCCATGGCATTGTTAATACCAAGATGACAAGTGGCCTGAAAATGAAGTGTTGAGCAAACACAAGCAGTTTCCACTTGAGGTTTTTTTGACTGTCCTGAAGCCCAGCCAGTCCATGTTGTGGAGCATTTGCAAAGTAAGATTAATGCAGTGCAGAGCTGCTGCTGAGTTACAGGAAGGCAGTCAGTTGAGACCAAAAAATGAGGTTCCTGTGTCCCTAGCTCTCCCCTAGCCAGTCAAAAGTTTGCTTGCTTTGAGAATGTAAAGGTATCTGTTTTTCTGTGTGTCTTAGTTGAAACCTCCGTGTTCAGGGTTATGTTCGCTATATGCAAAATATCAGCCTGCAGGAGGGGTGGATTTTTCCAGCAGAAATTATCTTAGTTGCACACGTGTGAAAAATACTTGCTGTGTATGGTGTTTTTGAAGATCCTTTTCTCACATTGTATTTGTGTCTGTTCCTTTTGTCTCCAGTGAGATGTCTCAGTTAAAGCATTATGGTTAAGTCAGAAGAGCATCCACCCTGTGAGCAACATGAATAATGCTCCAATTACCTTCTTATGTTCTTTAGTCTGTGGGACTAAACCATGAACATCATGAACTAAACCTGCCAGGCTGCTCGGTCATTCTAGCCCAAGCAGGACTGCTTACATAAGTAAAAAATTCAACGGGATCTTGCAATGCTGCTTAACAAAGTCATAGGCACGCTGGTCATGGTAGAGTGTTAATGGAGGAGCTTTCCTCATGCTTAGCTGTGCTTTTACTCCTTCCATTTGTCATTGCCTTGGTGCCTCTCACTTCTGGCTTTTTCTTTAGGAGGAGTTTTATGTCTCTGTTAGGATACATTTGTGAATTCACTGCTTTTTCTCCCAGAACTTAAACTGGAGAGAGATTTTTAGTATGTCTTACAGAACAGATGTGAAATCCAAGCTAATCAAAGTAATCTGATAAAATAGGTTTTAGAATTAATCTAACATCAATCTGCTGCTCTGTAAGAAGCACACATCAGCAGTACTTACTGTATGTAGCCACAAGAGAGGGGAAAAAAAAGCCCACATGCGTTCAGCTACTGCAGCAGCAAAGAATTTCCTTAGAACAGTAGACACGATAATCACAGTGCAGTGTGTTAGCCTAAACTTGCTTATAAAGGTTTGTGCTCAGACCCAGCCTCTCTGAGAAAGGAGAGACTGAGCTGAAAATCATCCCTGGAAACCTGGCAGATTTGTGAGTAGGGCGAAGAGGAGATAAAATATGATTTTCGGGCTGTAATGAAAGATGGCTTTGGAGGACGTGTGCATGTGCAAGGAGCCTGAGGGAGGAAGTGGAAGATAGGAAACTCTGCGTCTTTGAACACTGACAAATCGCCTGGCTGTGCTTAATGATCTGACAGCATCTCCTCACCAGCTGCATCAACATTTGGGCTATTCATCACCTTTATAGATTCATAGTATTAGGTAGCACAACTTTTCTATCAACACATGCTTTTTTTCTGCCTGGTGAGCTGAATAAAAGCTTCTTACAGTTCCTTCAGTAGGGGAAGCACACAGGCAGGTTGTACTCCATGTCAGATTATGGGATTTATGTCTCAGAACCATTTTTGTCTGCAACAACCGTTTGAAGTTTGAGACACTGATTCCAGAAACTGGTATTTTGCTGTTCATCATCAAAGATTTGGTCAAAGGTTTCTTCTGATCAAATTATTTATGTCTTCATAAACTTGCCTGTCAGTAAGACTTTCCAGTGTCCCCTGTGATGAGTTTAGGAATGGCTGAAGATGATAAAAAAAACCAAACGGAGAGGTTTTCATAGAGATAGCATTTGTTTGGGGAAGCAGTGGTATCTTTACCATTTATTACTGGGAAGCAACTCTGTCATCACATTAGTTGGGAGACAGCTGCTGGATGGAACTGGTTTTTAGAAGCTGGTTTATAAGAAGTGACATTCATCACTGATCCACTGAAGGGCCTTGGTGCTGCCAAGACTAATGGGTACACTGTAACAACAGCAACCGTATTGAAATAAAAAATGAGAAGTCTTACAGTGTTTGGGGGTTGGATTTAATCACATTTTAAATGTTTTTGTGTGAAGGTGGTGTTGCTGGTTTTGGTGGTGGTGTTAATTGGTCACTCACGTGATTTGACGTACATTGAAACATAGGTCATAGAATTTGGGAAGATCTTTCAGCTCACTGAGTCCAACTATTAACCCAGCTCTGCCAAGTCACCACCAAACCGTGTCCCTGAGTGCCACAGCTACACTTTTAAATGCCTCCAGGGATGCTAACTCAGCCGCTGTCCTGGGCAGCCTGTTGCAAAGCTTGACAATCCTTTCAGTGAAAAAATGTTTTCTAATCTCCAACCTAAACCTCCCCTGGTGCAACTTGAGGGCATTTCCTCTTCTTGAGGATCTCCCCTCAGCTTCCTTTTCTCCAGGCTAAACAACTCAAATTCCCTCAGCCACTCCTCATAGGACTTCTGCTCTAGACCCTTCACCAGCTTCGTTGCCCTGCTTTGGATTAGCTTTTAGACCAAGAAGGACTGTCCAGTGCTTGTGCTGTTCAACTTTAAGAGAATATTAATGTATAAAGGGATGAGATTTTATGGTTAACTGAAGAAGGTGTGGCAATAGGGAGAGCAGGACTGGAAGGGGGGGTGGGTTCCATTTACAAATAACAGACCCAGCCCCTACTGTTTATAGTATGAAGTTTCTGTCCTATTCCTCTAGCACAGCAATGGTGAGAAGCCACTCAGAAGTGTGTTTTGACTTGACTGTGCTTATCAGCTCTTTTTTTTCATTAAGTAAGTATATTTGCATATCTGAATTTCCCTAAGAGAGACCTACTAAGTAGTGTTTAAATTAAACTTTAGCATTTGCCAGAATAAAAATGAACATTGTATAACTGATGACAAAAACTACAGGTTATGCATAACTAACACAGTACCCTATGCATATATTCATAGTTGAAAGGGAATTAATCCCTTTCCAAAGGGCCAGCACAAATCTTTCAATGGTACATAAGCCTGCTTTTGAGGGAGCAGGTGCTTAGCAAGCCCTGAGGATTCAGGTTTCCAAACTGTACACTGCATTGACACATTCAAATACCTTAAAAGCAAATTTCCAAACTCTTATTCTCTTAAAAATTTGCTAGAAATTCTGTATTTTGTGAATTTAGATGTAACTTACATGGCATGCAGAAATTGTGCAAGAGCAGGATCATCTCATTCTGGAACTGGGCAATACCATCTTTAAGTTGGGGTAGAACAAAGCTGTAATTGAGGATTGGCCAGGTCCCTTTGCCAAGCTGCTCATTTTGATCATTCATAGCAAGACACCCTTATTTTGTAAAAATCCTTTTGTCAGTGAAGACAGCAGGCAGGTTCTATTCTGTCCTCGAAGAAGGTGGCTTGGTGCCAGTGTCAGCAGCCAGCAATCCAAAGTGTTTTGTTTAATCACAAGATTAATTTTTCCTTTTATTGGCTTTTCCTTTCAGTATCACCAAGCATGACATGTTGTAAAACAGAAACACTGGTTGAACAAGGGTTGGCGAGCATCTCTAAACCCCCTGGCTATGTTGATAGCAAAGTGAACATTTGGCTTGATGTGCAGCCAGTAGAGACTCCCGGGAAACCAAACTGGGAAAACACTCTTGTCGATGAATGGGCCTTGTGCCTGGTGAAGAAGGAGGGAAGGGGAAGCAAGATGTACCTGGGTATAAGAGCTGTATTGGGGCTCACGTGCTTTTCCTCCTTTAACATTTCAAGCATCTGCAGTTTCAGTAGCACGTCAGAGTTTTTGTGCTGTAGATCCAGTCCATGGATGGTCTGTGGTTACATTAGAATGTATTTATTGTAGCCTTAGTGTGGCCATGTGCAAGTTAGCTTCTAAAAGGAAATGGCAGAGGATCCAAATCAAGTTAAAGATTTGTACTCATCCCACTGAACACAAGGACTTGTGCCTTGCATTGAATCATATAGAAAAAAAAAACAACACTTTTTTTTTTCAGAAGGATGGTGTTAAATTCAAAACTTCTTTATCCTAGGAGTTTTCAGCAGTGAGCATCCCTGATGTTCTGAGCCACCAAGCAGAAATCTGGTCATGGGTGGGAATGCTTATGGTGGAGGGGCTCTGTCTGTCTGCTCCTGTATCTGCAAACAACCATGTTCAGTCATCTTCATTCCGGGGACTCCGGTGGTCTTGGAATGGAAAGTTTAGCAGAGTTTGGTGTGAGTGCAGGAAAGGATAACTGCTTGGCAAAGAGTTGTGAGCTTCCAGAACCCTGCATTCTGAGGATTATTAAATATTTTAAAACTTACATACTCTGTCCAGAGGATAGAACTTTACTGAGTTTAGAGGAAGGTAAGTGTACTTTTGGGATAGCGTTGCTTTCAATTAAGATTTCTGCTTTTGGATTTGGCTTGTTTTACTGATATCTTCAGCCTAATAGCATGGATTTGCATGTACCTTTTTCAGCCAAAGTTGATTTATTAGCTTTTCAAATCAATAGGTAGGGCAAACAATAATGTTAATCTACTGTGTGAATAATACAGCTGCCAAAAGATCAGGGACCACTTCATGGTACAGTCAGATGCTGCTGGTAATTTGTCAGGGTCAGGCTCCCCTGAAAACAAAGGTTAAAGATTGCTGCCCTGACCTGTGGTTGTTCTTTCTTCCCATGCTACAGGAGCTGCTCCTGTCAATTCCTTCTTCTGCTAGAGATCCTTCTGTAATCAAACTGTTCTGTGATTGATAATCTTGTGAAAAGATTTCAATAACTTTAAAGTAAAAATCCACAAATGTCACTTTTCCAAACAGACACCATGTGGCAGCTCTCAAGGAAGCAGCCTAATTTTTTGTTTCAAGGATTAAACTTCTAAGCCCCAATTTCCACCCTTTTGCCTGCTCTCTCGAGGAGCTGAGACTTGAGGGTGGGGGGATTACGTATGGTTATCCATGTATGTAAATATGAAGCACTGACTGGAAATTGCAGGAGGAGACTGCAACCAAACAGCTGTCTTTGCAAATTTAATATTTATTGCAGAGTTAAACAAAATGCCTTATTGTTTAGAGCATTATTTGCCTTGGGCATTGGCTTAGACAGACGCGTTGGCTGAAAAGAATTTCCTAACTCCCTTTTCCACACAACAGAAGATTAAGTAGATAATAGCAACAATTGGCTGTTTTGATCTGGCCTTGACATATGTTCCAAGCATCTACTTCATGATTCATCTAGATTATTTTTCTCTTTCATGGCTGCAGCATTTTACTCCTACTTTACCATTGCTGCCACTTAGAGCCATCTTTCTGAGCCTTCTTTCTGGTCAGAAGTAAACAATTGTAAAAGATTCTTGCTGCATAGTATGTAAATTCTTTATGCACAGGGAGTATTCCTGACACATTATTAGTATGCAAAGTTCTTCAGAGTTAAGAAAAAGCTCCACTGAAGGAAACAAGTTCAAATCAGAAGTTAGAGGAATTGCATGAGGAAGCTTTAGTATCCTTGGTAGTCAAAAGCCCAAAAGAGTTGTGATGCTACATGGTGATGGTAATGAAAGTTGGAGACAGCTAACTGCAGAATATTTCTGTGCAGAGCTTTCCCCTGGAGTTTCTCTGGCTGTCCTCATGTACCATCTCACCGTCTGCTAGGAAGAGGCTTCTGATCAGCAATATAAGTGGGTCACATAAGTTTCCTGCATCTTGCCAGGCCCCCAGGCAGCTGTAATCAAACCTTTTTCAAAATGCTTACTTGGTTTCTGAACAGGATTTATCAGCTGGCATGGAACAGTGGTTTAACTAGTTCACTCCTTGATGCAAATGTATGCTTTAGGAAAAGCTGTAGAAGTCCTGCTTTCCTTTCTGTGTGCTGCTCTGTAGACAGGGCCAGCTGGTACAGCAAGATGTTGGTGACAGTGCCGCTGCCCTTCTTCTCTAGAAGGGAAAGATTTGAGGCTTCTGTCTGTCCTTTTGACCAGGGTTGAGGCTGGCTCCAGCTGGTGCTCAGTTCCAGCTGTGCTGGCAGGTAGTTTTTTGATTCCTGTACTTGTACTTGTACTACAGTCCTGTTCCTGCCAGATCTTTGATCAGAAGGAAGGAATGCACTTACACCCAGGGAAAATTGTCTTCCTGCATGCTTAGGTAGACATGTTAGTCTCTTAATCTGTTTTATATTATCAATGAATTGCAAAGTCCACATTGTAACTGGCTTACATGTGAATATGGAGTGGACCTGGAGCCTGGCACAGTGGAGTTGCAGTGAGTGGTTGCCAAAGTTTTGAGGGGCCAGAGTTTGCAGGCACATTAAGATAGGGCATAACTGGAAGTATCTGAAAGTTGAGGATGTATCTTTCCTTGACCCATTTTCCTCTCTCACAGCTGTAGTGGCGGGAGATGAGGGAGCACTAAATGATTATAATACCTACAGCACTGTGTTTCTTTATGCTTATTTAGTTGCTGTGTCAGTCTCTGAGCAGTCTGCACACACTGCAGGCACGACCACTGTCCGTGTTTCAAACATGGGTGTTTCAACACCGAGCACTCAGTGACCAAGAGTTAAGGTCAGTTTTGCAGAATCTGCCACAGTGTGGAAGATGCTGAGCAGCAAACTGGTGGAGTTGCTTCAGTTACTGAAATTAAAATACTTAAGCAAACTGACTAAATAGGCTTCTGCATCTGCATTGCAGATTTGCACTGACCTGGTAGATCGATGTTAGGCTTGGCTGTGCTAATACAATTTTTCTACCAGACTGCAGTTAATTACCCAATGCCGGCTGGCAGCATCCCCTTGTGAGGGTGTATCCACTCTGCAGAGATGGGATGCTTAAGGAGCAAAACATTTCAAGGTGACTCTCACAGCCTGGCCTCCACTCGTGAGTTTTACAGTACAGCAAAGTCCATATAGCACTGGAGACAACAACACTGATTGGCTAAAATGTGACTGTATGGAAACCGAAAAGTGAGGGGAAGGTCCAGTAATACAGTATTGTAGTGTTGGCTTTCACTGAGTATGTAGAAAATGCCATCATAAAAGACAAATGAAAAACCATGGTTCTCCTATTCACTAGAGAAAGGACTTCGTGCCTACTGAAAAATCCAGAAATTTCCAAAACTCAGAAGTTTCCAGAGAAATAATGAGCAAATGAATGTGTTGTTTCTGAAAACATTTTTTGATCCAGGAGATGGCTGTTCTTATTGTGCCTGTTTGTCTTTGTGAGCTTCTGTGAAGTCACACTGCAGTTAGACTAGGTGTCAAGCCAAACACAACTGTTTGTAATATTGTTTGCACACAAAGCAAGGTGTGGTGTTAGAAGTAGTTTTCAACACAAAGGCAAATGACAAACAATAGATTTCACTAGTACGAAAAAATGAGTTGGATTGGTTCAGCCGACAACTTTGCCAGTTAAAAAAAAGCCTGAACAAACCCTGTCCTTTCCGATGGAGGTTATCCAACAAATCTTTCACATTTTTATCAGTCTGCTAATCAGCTTGACACAGTCATTGGTTCCTAAAATTTGAGATCAGGTGGTAACTGCTGGATTTTAACTCACTTAAGACCCACTAGCAGAGCCCCTTGGGACTGGCACTTTCACCATTTGACATGGCTCTGTGAGGCAGCTGCAGGTCATTTACTCTGGCTCCTGAGTCACAGTGTAGGAACCCTTAATCCAAAACGAATGCTGTAAATCGTCCCCTGTGGACCTGGCAAAGTCATCCAAGCTGAAGACAGATGGGAAATTACAATAATTTGCAAGAGAGATGTTCCAGAGAGGTTCTTCTTCTCGTGCTTTGTACTCCTAACTCGGGGCAGGGGAGCTGGAGGTTTAACTCTCTTGCAGACAACTGTGTGCAGAGTTTTCTGGAGCTTCCCGAACTCCGTGTGGTGTGTGTGTATCATGGGGTGGTGGAAAAACAAGTCACGCATTCTCTAGCCTGTCACCACGGGCTTTCTTCCTGTTTGAAGGGTGCTGAGCACTTTAAGTTCTTTTCTTTGTCACTGGCTGTGCTGTTGTAAATGGGCAACACAAGACTGTGTGTAATTTGAACAATTCAACGCCCGCGTGTTTGTGCAGGCGAGGGCTTGAAGTCGAATCAAACACATAGGAAACAAAATCCTGGTAAAAAGGGAATCTGTTCTCCTTGCCTGCTCCTCCCCTCTGCCCAGGCAGCCCTTCTGCCAGAAGTGCACACCCAGGTTGACTTTTCCGAAGGGTGCAGCTTTGCGGGGATGGTTTAACTGCACGGATGCCGAGCGGCCCCTCAGCGGCCGGAGCACTGGCACAGGGGCTGCAGTGGGAGGACACCCTCTGGACAGGCTCTTGCTTTTTCTACATCTATTAGGATGTTCTGAATTCACTTTAACCTCTCTTTTGTTTTGCTGGCACAAATTGTGAATAATTGCAAACATGTCCAGTTCAAGGCAGGGTTCTGCTGTCTTGGCATCTGTTCCTATTCAGAATGAGGATACTTGCGTTTTCTTGCTGGCTGTGTTTGCTGTATCTTTAGCATAACCATATCATTGTCTCTAGCCTTTCTTTTTTTCCAACATCCACAAAACATTCCTGGGAAACTAAGCCATGGTTACGTGAATTTGAGAGAAGTGAGGAATACCGAAGGAGCTGCTGCATAGCAGTTACTGAAGAAACAAGGCAGATGCATTTCTCATCTTGCACAATTAACACAACTAACATGGAGCTTTCATCTTCTTTTTAATAACCTTTTGAAGGAGAGCTGTGTTCTCTACAGCCTTTGCAAGCATGGAGTTTTGCAATTCAGAAATACTAACAATTCCTAAATAATTATTAATTCAGCAAAGCTGATTGCTTTTGTTCATGGCGGGAAGGGATGCAGTCAAACCACAACCTCCAGATGTCCCAGGGACTGTGGTTTGCCTTCAGCTGTCGTGGAGAGGGAGAAGAGAGAATATGAAGCTTTAGAAGGTAAATGCAGAGTTAAACTGCTGTATGGCAGTGTTCCATTTTGAGGGAAAAGGCAGGATCCAAACAATCTTTTGTTTAATTACAAAAAATCAAAGCAAAGCACCATGAAAAGCAAGCAGATTTGTTCACTTGTCAATGACTTGATGGATCTGGTATTGTAAAAAAAATAAAACCTGCTGATATCTCTGTTTAACATTGAACAGCAGATGTTGAAGAGCTGCTAAAATGAGTGTGTCACTCATGCCCAAGGAATAAACAATGTAAAAGGCTCTTCTCTCTGTAGTGTGTGGAAGCAGGCCTGTAAGCATGACACAGAATTAATATCACGAGTGAGAAGCTTTGGGAGGGCTGTTGTGATAGAAGATGAGGAAGGGGATGGGCCCCACTCCTCATCTGCATCTCCATGCCCAACCTGCAGCAGTGTAAATCTCTTGTTAAAGGATGTACTAGTCTGTTGCTGAGAGTCACTAATTTCAGCCATTCTTTTAGTAAATCTGTGTCCCTAGTTGGTGAAATTCTCTTGAGATGGGCTATAACACTTTCCAGTTTATTTTTATTGACATATCTTTGTATTGTTTTAAATGGAAAACTTCCCAAAATTGCTGAAGTTAATGTTAAAGGCAAGGTGTTTCCAGAGAAAAAAAAATATGCTCAATTGTGGAATATATAAACAAACTGGTGAAAAAAATAACCCCCAACCAGGTCACTCAAACTACCTGACTATGCTTCTTCAGGTAAATAAAGAAAAGCCTGTTTTTAGTCCAGTGGGTGAGTGAGAACAATATTATTTGGAGGACTCAAATGTGCATCCTGGAATTAAAACATAAAAAAGCCACTCTTCTGGCTCTGGAAAAGAAATTGCTTTTCATATTCACCAAGGGAATTCAGGGGTTTAACTTCTCAGAAGATGGTTCATTTCTACCTTGTTCTTGCCCTGCGGAATCAGGTGCTCTGTAGTACAATTTGAGAAATTACAAGTTTTCTTCGAAGTTTTCCTCGGAACATGAATTGCAGCTCTGTGCTTGGATTTTCTGATTGCTCTGACTTTGTTTTTATTTTCTCCCCCGAGTTGAAGGAGATGATGGCAGTTTTATCTTTGCAAGCTTTGCTTATGCCTCTGTGGCTCTCCTGTGTTGTGCAGCTCCACACTCCCCCATCCTTTATGGCAGACTCATCTGCTGTTGAAGAGGAATGTGAAGGGCAGTAAGGTATCCCAGAGTTAAAGAAGTTTTCTAGTATAAGCCAAAACTAGTTTGCTGGTGTTTTATGACTTTAAAGAAATATTCAAGGAAGAAAGGACAGGAGGGATAAGGGATTCATTCAGAAAAACTGAACAGTGAATTATTTTCGTTACACTGTGACAGCCGTTCAGCAAGAAGTTAATGTTCAGTTTTTTTCTGAAAAGCACAATGATGGTCCCTACGCTTTAAATTAAATCAAGGGGGAAAAGCATGAATTAAGGACTTAACAAAGTTCAGGAGCAGCTGGGTATTGGAAAAGTACACATACTAATGCAGGCTATTGCCACTGGAAGCAAGGACAGAACTCCACAGACAAAACATCCCACAGTTCAGTTCTGTATCCAGACCTTTTGCTTGAAAATTTGGCCTAGAAATTTCTCAGCAGTTAAATCGTAAGGTGCTTGACGCTCCTCATTCTGGTCCCAGCTGGGAATCTGGAAAGTGTAATGTTTAAGCTGAATATTCACTTTGATTCTTGGAAATGGGAACAAGTTTAATCTAGAAACTGTTTCTTTTTTAATTTTTCTTTTCTTTTCCTTCCCTGAATTGGTTTGCCTCTCATATCGTTAGCAGATGGTGGCACATATGTCATTTCCATAGTCTTCTGTTTTGGTACAGGAGCTGCTAATTGTCCCGTTCTGACTTGGGAGTATTAAGCTTTGTTAGTGCATCTCAGGTAATTGTAATTGGCTTATGCTCCTGAATTATGGCCACTGAGTTGGAAGAGTTTTAGTTCATCACATCCAGTGCATAATTGTACCTTTTCTGGTTACTCTGTGATTCTTCCAAAGAAATGCACCCCAAAATGACAAACCCCACGGGCTTTTAGTGAACAGTGAGGTGTTAGTAGGGAAAACAGCTGCCCTGTGTCCACTGCATTGTGTGAGCAAGCTACTCTTCTGTCTTTAAAAGTTCTGGGTTTGGGGGTGTAGTCAATAATACAAAAGTAAAGCAGTGGCACTTCCCCCCCCCCTTTGTGGCTGCTGGGACAATCCTCACCTTGGGCACTTTGGAGTGGAAGTGGCAAGAAACAAATCTATATACCATGCTGAATTCCGTTTCCCTGTCTCTGTAATTAAGATGCTATCGCCTCATAGGATGTTTTCTAAGTCGTTTTGTTTTCTGTCAACCTGAATTGAATACCTGTGCACCAGCACAAATATTGGAAGGTTTGCTTTATATTTTGTCCAAGCTGACAGAAACACTTAGACCTAAGGTGGTGATGCTGCTACATTTCATCATTTAAATAAAAAAAATTACTGTTAATGTGACAGTCACTATGGTTTGTTTTAGGTTTTTATTGCTCCCCAAAAGCATTTTGGTTTTTGATGGGTTCTGAAATAAGATTTTCCCTGCAGGAGAAGCTGCCTCCAGAAGCCTGCCCTAATCCTGTTAGATGGTAAGCAGAGATGTTGCAGTCACTGATGTGCAGGCAGGGGAGTCTTGGGACAGTGATTTAATAGTTTGAGAAGACTGTGACTGTTCTTCTCCCTTAGTGATTCTTCTTGGTATCTATTGAGAGAACGCATGGAAACAGCCACGAGTCCTCTGCATGTGTCACCTTTGCTCTGAGCCTGAGACATCTGTGTGCAGGTCTGCCCATGGGCTTCCAGGCCCGTGGGGACACCTGAGAATGCCTTTGAGCAGCCACACACCCAGATTAAAACAGCAACTGCACCGCGTTCCTCTGCTGCAGGAGGACGTGTGGGACTGCTCAGCCATTTGATTTAGAACAGGACGATGGGAGGGAGAGAAGATGAAACAGAGCCTGAAAGTCAAGGAGATCCAAGGAAAGGAGAATAGTTCCACAGAGGGAAAGAGAAGGCAGATTTCTAGTAGAGATGTTTAGAAAAAAGCTCTTTTGACTCTGCTGCTGCCTGGGGGTGTCCTTCCCAAAATTAGAAAAGGGAATGAAGATGACGGTGTTACCGGAGAAGTGTGGAGATAATGAGAACAAACTGAGTTTGATGTATTTCTTCATTAGATGAATGCAAATGGAGGAATGTGTTTGGTTTTGTAACGTTTCCACTGGGTTAGGCAGTGGAGTTCTGGTTTTGCACGCTTGGTTTTGTTTGAACTGCGTCTATCTCTCGCCTGCAATATAATCTTACACGTTTGCTTGCAGGCTTGTGTGTCCCACTACCCTCTGCTGGAAGAAATGAGGATTTTTCAGCTCTGTCCTCATGCCCCAAAACAGTCGCAGTCCTCCAGCAGAAATGGGCTGGGAAGCAGTTTGGGAGGACCCCAGTTTTGCCCTGCTGTTGCTGACATCCACCCTGCAGGGAAGAGATGTGGGGTATAAAGAGATGTTGCTGGGTTTCAGAACAGTGCATGGCCAGGAGAGGAGGTGCGCGTGGTGTCGGTGGTAGCAGGGGCTGAATGGGGTGGTGTGTCCTGGTCTGTTCTGTTACCTTGGCCACAGTTGTTAGTTCTGTTCCAGTTTATGATTAAAGGTGTTGCCAATATAGGCTGGATCACTGATGATTCTCCTCTGATGTCCAGTTTCGAAAGGTGACTGGTACCAGCTGGAGGCTTGAGAAGGAGTGAAACATCCCAAAGCAGGTGGCCACAGGGGCATGGTTTCTCCAAATGCAAGGTTTTATATGTTGAAATGTGAAGGTCTCTTATATTTTTCTTTTCTCAAATCAACTAAAATAATTTTGTTTTTTTATTCCCTGCTTAAAATCTTAATATATTAGGGCACCTTTATACCTGCTATGCAAATGTTCTTTTTCAGTGTAGTGAGAATGAGGTATATAAATGTCATGCTCCCAGTTCAGGTTTCCATAAAACCCTTTCAGGAGGATATTCCAGAGGGAAATTAAAGATGGGATTCTAAGAGAGGCTTTTGTTTTATTATTATATATTTGCTCCAGTACTTGATATATGAGAATGTTTACACTTTCTACCATATCTTCCGTATCTATTTGCAATAGAGGTGCCTCTATCTCTTTGTTTTGTTCATCTCTTCTATAAAATATGAAGTCTCTAATCATTTTGGTTCACACAGGGGAACTTTGCAATAACTGCAGTAATTTTGCTGCACCATGTGTCTAGAAATCTTGAAACAAGAGAGTTCGCATTGGACCTGGCTTCCTTTCCCTGCATAAGCAAGCAATTGCATAGATGAAAGACCTTGTGTAGCAGCTCTGAAGCATGTTATTCAGGCCATGGACAGGTATTGTTTCCAGATTTCAAAGGCAATGCAAGATCCAGACAAGTCTGCAAGCACCTGTGGTCTCAATTAGTTGTAAATTTCCTGAACAGCGTTTTCCAGTCGTGGAAGAAATTTAACTGTTATCACCAGCCTCACGGGATTTTCCTGCCCCTCCTTTGTCCAGGTCTCTGTAGCTGCCTCAGCACTGCAGAGAGCAGGTGGCAGATCTGTCAGAGCCAGCTGGGCATTGGGTACATTGGTATATTTGGTATACTGGTATATTTGGTACACTGGTGTATTTGGTACATTGGTGTGTTTGGTACATTGGTGTGTTTGGTACATTGATATATTTGGTACACTGGTGTTTTGGTACACTGGTGTATTTGGTACATTGGTGTATTTGGTACATTGGTATATTTGGTACACTGGTGTATTTGGTACACTGGTATGTTTGGTACATTGATATATTTGGTACATTGATATATTTGGTACATTGATATATTTGGTACACTGGTGTATTTGGTACATTGATATATTTGGTACACTGGTGTATTTGGTACATTGGTGTATTTGGTACATTGATATATTTGGTACACTGGTGTATTTGGTACATTGGTGTATTTGCCCTGCCAAACACCTGAGTCGTGGAGGCAGTGTCAGACCTCACCTGCAGTGGATGGTCCGTCCTGTCCTTCCCGCTCGGGTCACGCAACATCCCTGCCAGGGCCGGCTGGCCTCTCACTGCCGGTGCATGGGGGAGTGGCACGTGTGGTAGGTCAGCTCCTCCAGTTAGATACTCCCTGGTAGCGTCCACCCCCCCAGGCAGCCCCTCCGGCTCTTTTCAGTGCAGTGTTTGAACAGGGCAGCTCATCCCCGATGGAACCCCGTGACTGCACCAGGACACCCAGCCTGCCCTGGATCCGCCTCAGACGCCTGGGCTGTCTCTGCTGGAGTTCTCTGCTTTTCTTCTTTTTCCCTGCATCTTTGAAAGAGCATCATGTTACCCTGTTCTCTGCTAATCCACCGAGGACATGATCACAGAGTTCAGAGCTCACGCTGAACGTTTCTTATGCATATTGGCTCATTGTTAATTTAAGTGGCACATACTTTAATCTAATAGATGCTGTCTTTTAGTTAGGTAATTGCTCCAGTAGCTGTAAAGGGATGGTATCCTGTGAAGTTTAATTTCTTTCTACTGAGCTCATGTGGAAAAGAAATATCTAAAAAATCAAATTAACTTTTCAGCAAGGGTAATATAGACTGTCTTTTCACTTATGTCACCACCTCCCTCATACCATAATATTTCTTTACCTGTTTCTGTCTCTCTCTTATCATCACATACTTAAAATGAGCTGCCTTGTTTCCATTACATCACTATCTCATGAATTCAAACACTGAATGTGTACTAGAAGTTCTCCCAGTATGTGGCTGGGGAATACAGTGAGCAAGTGTACAAATCCTTGTGCACCAGTAGCTGGGATCACCTCAAGTATGTCTGAATTAGGCTGCTGATAATTTAAACTTGTTTTATAACGCAACTCTATAGGAGCAGCCCACCTCAGCTTTCCATATTGCTGGATTCATGCCTGTATTCACAAGGAGGAAGACAAGAGAGAAACAGGAGAACATCCTTCAGGCAGGGAGGAGCTATCCTGTGCTTTTTTTCCATTTTGGGATCTGGGAAATGCAATTCCATCTATCCAACAAAAACTTGTGTTACCGATTGCTGAGAAGTCTGGAAGATCAAGAGAGTCACTAGTGGTGACCAAATAAACCATGTTCTTCGTTACTGAAGGAAATGGGACTCTGATGGACTCAGGATGAGGGGCTGTCTCTTTTTAGCACTGCTGTAGTCAGTGTGACATTCATTTTATAGTTCTGATGTTTACAAATTAGAAGCACAAGTTTGCATTCCACACGATGCCTTCAAAAATGCTCAGAAAAATTTGGTTTGTGTAGTGTGTGTATCCCTTTCAGACACTGTGAAGTATCTTCTGACCTCCCTGGGCACTGGCCTGGGCAGCTGGACTGTGATTATTGCTGGAAGTGGTGCCCACGGGAGCACAGACAGGGCAGTGCAGCCACATGCACTGAGAACTCTGCTGTGTTATGAATTATTGGTTCATACAGCATCTTTTGGAGATAGCTCTGATTTCCCATTTAGCAAGGTTTCCATGCTTGATGATTCACTTATGTGACCTTTGGAACGGGCTGGAAGTCACTCAGCTGTTGCAGTGCAGCGATGCTGGTGGCCAGCCATATGCAGGCAGAGCTGCAAAGGAATGTTACTGGGTAGCAGGTCCTTCTTTTTCCAACCAAGTGGATTTAAAACTTTCAGTGTGATAATACTGAAATTATTACAGTAATTTCAATAGTGTCTCTCTGGCTGTGGTTATTTTGCAGTGACTCCTTATTGCCCTTCTCTTCTGTCATGACCCAAACACCACCCATACACTCAGCCCTCTTACTGGCTGCTGGAAAAAGCAGGGTTCATTTCCAGCTGCCCAGCAGGTACTGATAAAAGGTTGATGCATGTCTGAGAAGCCCTGGATTACACTTGTCCTTGCCTCTTCCAGCTTGTGTGGCATTTTAGGCTTTGCAAAGTCTAAGGCTGAGAAAGCAAACAAAAGATGTTTGTCTCTGGATCTGTGTGCTCACCCTTTGTACCTGCACCCGAATCTGCTCCGATTTGCCCAAGCACTGGCAATTGGCTCCTTTCCTGAGGCACCAGAGCATTCACTGCTGCTTGGAGTGACGCTGCTCACAGCCCATTAGACACTTGAAGTGCCGTGAAGACCTACTGCCTCACTTTGCTGTGAGCATTATCCTTCTCCTCATACAAAAATGTTATTGTGCCCTCTGAAATCCAGCCTGTCTGTACCCCCGATCAGTGTGCAAGTGCTGCTGCACTATTACAGCATATTCCTTTACAAATACATCAAAACCTGTCCTGGGTCTTCATGTATGTCAGTAAGTGCAAACTGACTGAGTAGGTTTAACTCCCTGCAGGACAGTGCAGATTTCAAAGCAATGTGCAGAGCAGGATTTTGCTGGGTTGCTGTGTATTTGCAGGTGAGCCCAGCCCTGCCTGCCCAAGCCCTGCTCTGAGCAGCTTGCGAGTGCAGCTCCTGGCAGTAGCCCATGGCTTGGCCACAGCTGGGGGTGCTCTCCAGGTTCCTGGGCTCACAGCAGCTACTGAGTGTGCAGAGAGCATCTCTGCAAGGCGTGAGCACTGAGTCCAGCCCAGCCCGGGCCTGTCTGCTCGCTGTGCACACGATGTAAAGTCACACAGTGTCACAGCTCACATAGCACGTCCTGCCCGCTGGCTGCAGGGTCAGCCTGTGCCTGGGCAATTGGTCTGGGATGGCTGGACAGCTTCTGTACCTGAGGATGATGGGTGAGTTTAGCCCTGCGGTGGTCTCACTCGGATTGGGTTATTGGTATTCTTGTTCTTTCAGTATGTTTCTCCCACATCAGTTCACATGACAATACTGTCTTTTCTCAGATACTTGGAGACTGTTTAAAAAGGCAGGAAGGGAACATGATCCAGAGCTTTCAGGCAGCTTTGTGAAAAGGGTAGATTGTATTTTACTTTGGGGGTGATGTATAGCCTGGATAAGATTTTTCACCAAGGACCATTACATCTCAAGTTGACTTTTTAATTGATTTAGCTCCTCTGATCTGTACGTTGCCAGACATGAACCACTAGCCTTTGGATGGAGTCCAAAGTGTAATGGAAAGTTCACTGAAACCCCATCAGCTCTTGTTAAACCTGAGTGAATTCCAGTCCAGCACATTTCTTGTGAATACTTAAACACAGTTAAGCAGGTGATGGATTTGAGCCTCTATCTCTAGTGTTCATCTGTATTTCAATGAGGAAGGGACTCATGAAATTCATTAGGGTTTTGGTGGTGGGATTTGGGGTGATTTTTTGCCTCTTCTGATGGATAACTGCACCTGAAAACTCAGGGTAGATGTTTTGGTAGCTCCTATTTATCACCAGCATGAGCTGTTCTATGTAGCACTCAGCTCTCATCATTTACTGCTTTTCAGTAATAAATTTTCCAATATTTACTTGTCCTTTTCCCATTTTTTGGTAACATTTGGATTTGTTATCCTTTACTTTGTATCACTTTCTGTCAGTACAACTGCCATACTCGCAGTGAGAGTGTAGTGCTATGGCAACGATGTATTATCTGCAGTCTTGCCAATGAGTAAGATATGGTGCAGAAATTAGTTCACTTATCAAAATCTGATGTGCAGAGCTGAGCAAAGAACCTGGCAGTCCAGAACCTCCTGCTGTTTTCACAAGACCTGCTGTTCTGTTTCACATTGGTTATGACACTCACATAAATTCTCTCCTGACTGTTTCCAGTGATGCCTTGTTAAACCTACAGATGTCTCAGCACCTTGGAAAATATTTTTAGATGTACAATAATCTTCATGCTGTCTTTGATAGTGACAAAAAATGGAAAATGAGCAATTTTTTTTTCTTCTGTTACTATTCCAGAAAGGTACTTTTCTGTAATTTCAGGGCAGGAAAAAGCATATAAATAGAAAAATCTCACCCAGACTGGGAAATGTGAGAAATGTGTTAGATTAACACTGCTAAAGACTAAGAGAGCTCTGCCCTTCTCTGCTCTGTGGTGCAGACTGGGCCATGCACAGCCTTCAGAATGCTGTCTTGCACCTTCTCTGTCCCACACACAAACTGGTGGAATGGACTTTAAGGTACGATGTTTACATCCAATTGCAGATGTTTTTACGACATGGATGTTCAGAATCAGTCAGTTGACAGCCCTTTCATTTGTGTTCCAGCTGCTGCAGTGCTGGTTGAGGAGGCCTTTTACCCCTGTGGACCTGTTCCTCCTCTGGTGTGTCCTGTTAGCCATCCTGACTGTTGTGCCTTACAGGGAAGAGCAGCTTTTGGGCAGCCCAGGATGTTGGGCCCAGCTCCCAGGGTTAATGTTAGAAATGTTAAATCTTCAGTCAGGTGATTAGAAATTGTTTCTATGGATTTTACAGTGCAAACATGTTCTTAACAGTCAGGGTTTGGCTAGAAAGTCTTGGAGAGGATTTACTCAGGGTCAGGCTTCTACAGTCTTTGGACATCATTTGAAAGTTTCCAGTGAAATAAGTACTTGTGCTTAGTCAAATTATGTTTGCTTGTTGACCCCTCTTATCTAATTAGTCCCTACTTCACTGAGCTGCTTCTGCTTACATGCACTGAATCAGCTATTTCACATTAGTCTTTTACCACTGTAATGGTGGCAGAAGTACATTTGAGCTGAGATGCTTTCTTTTCCGTGTTATAACCCCACGCCTTGTGATTTTGAAGAAATAAATTGTTTTGTTGTGCATCAGCCATCTGTTTGAGGCTGAGGGGAAGGAGGTGTGGTAATCTCAGATCAAGCATTAGGTGTAGCTGAGCAGCCGATTAGACAATCCTTGAGGGTCTTCTTATTAGGTGTGGATAAGTGTCCAAAGCTTGGATGCCCATCTCTTGAGGTTCCCACATCTCTGTGCACTGCACAAGCAGCTTCAAGAAAAGGTTGTAGCCTCCTGGCCCTTGTTCTGCTCCTTGTCTCTGGCCTCCAGACATGTGCTCACACGTGCTTGTGGTGCTCCAGGCACGGTGTAAAATGAACCACTGGCCTTGTTTGCTGGGTAAAACACAGACCCATCCTCACACCACGGCCCAGCAGCAGGAGCCTCACCCCTGCCCCATTCAGGGGAGGCTGGTGGGTGCCCAGAGCTGCCTCCAAGGGCACAAACACCACAGCCACCAGCCTGGCCCTAACAGAGATGCTTTAAGACTTTCAAACTTGCCTTGCAGTGGAGAAGGTGGTCTGACAGGAGTTTGGTCTCATTTGGAAAATATGTAACAGGGGTGGCCAGGGGGAGCATGTGGCTTTTGGTGGCTCTGTGAGCCAATGTCAGAGCCAAGACTAGAACCTGGTTCTTGAAATCCAAGGGTCCATTCTCTATGGCCTGCTGCCTCTAAGCATGTTTTAATGAAAAACACCAAATCTTAATTTAGAGCAGGATTCAAGAAAATGTCCTATTCAATTACTTAATTATAGGTGAACTATAATTATAAGACACAAACATGTCTTGCTACAAAGCACCAGGCAAAAAAGCAGAAAGGATTATTTGTTGTTTAATTTAGCAGAGATAGGCAGCTGATCATGCTAAGTCTATCTGACACCTAGCAAGTTGTGTGATCCTATTTGTTAATCTTTTTAACTTTCCGTTTTATTAGAATAGGGTTTCGAGAGCAAATAAGATAAATGAGATTAAATCTGTCTCCCTGAATTACTCTCCACTGAGTTATGAACAGAATCACTCTATGTCAGAGAAGTATAATTATGAGGGAAATGCTGCTGTGTAATTGTGTGCTTCGTTCTGAAGAATTTGAGATTCGTAATTATCTCCAGGGTGCCATGGTAGCCTGTGCTGGCTCTGAACCTCCACAGTAAACAAAGCCAAGGAAAGTTTCTCTTTGGAGCAGTTCTTGATGCAGTGTGGCTGGTACCTGCAGCAATAGCAACATTACCCTTCAGGTCTTCTGGTTCAAGTGAGGGATCCAGATTAACTTGGAATGGGACACACAGTGTACAATTACTTTCTCTCAGAAAAAAATCTGGTGGTGCTCCATTAGGGGATGATACACTGCTCCTGGCTCTACTCGATTCATATAGCCCTATAAAAGTTGTGGTACCCCTCCTGCTATATAATTCCACTTGGAGATGAGTTGAAGACACATAACTGTAGCCTCTTGAAATTTTGGGTTCACCAAGCCAAGGAAAGCTTTAAATCCTATGTGCTGTTTGTATGGATTCACAACAGCTTCTGTGAGGAAAAAGCAAAAGAAAAGTTCAGCTAGATTTGTCCCAATAATAGGCTTAATTACTGCTGGAACTGGATCTCCTGGAGAGACGATTTGCACAAAGTAAAAAGAAACTCACTACAGGTCCTGCTTCAACATTTCTGCAGCTTTCTTCTTGAGGCAGAGGTGCAGAAGCCAGGCTTTTACATGATGGGTTAGTGATAAAACAACCTGCTAGGCTCAGATTAGAATTTCTGTTATTTTGCCAAAAATTATGTGCGCATTAGTGGAGAGGGGCAGGGAAGCTGCATAATTTTGGTGAATCCTATTGGAAATTTTATTTTCTTTTTCAGACCTTTTTACCATTATGAGCCAGGGCTTGATCTCCACATCTGTTTTTATTGGCCAGTCTAGTTTACAAATGAGGCCCGTTTTATCCCATCTAATTTTATGTAATCTGTGATGCTGCATAACAATTCTGGGAAGAAGAAATGGAAGGATTGTGAACTGACCTTGTGGCTAGTATGTACAGTGACTCACTCTATCCTTTATTTCAACTTCCGTGAAGTCTTTTCAGATACACTGTTTACCCATTAAATGAGCTGTGCAGTTTATCTTATGGCTAAAATTCTTCCTAATATTTTGATATATTTGTTGGGAACATGACAAAGTAAATCACAAATGAGAATGTTAAAAAATGCTTACATTAATCATCTGAGACAGTCTCTCTCATTATAATCTTGTTCAGAGTAACTAGTTATCTGTACGAAAGGGTTTCCTGTGCCTTGATTTGCCAGCCTACGTGACTTTACTGCCAAGGACATCTCTCCTCCATGCTTGACAAGCAATGGGTAACTTCATAATCTTTCTCTGTGTAGGCAGTTTCTTCATGGGAAGAAATTAAGTCAGTCATGCCCATTACTGAATCTAATTTTACTATAATTTAGAGGGAAGAACTCTTCCCTGAGTAGAATTGATTTTATAACTGCTTACTTCAGGATTTATTTTGCCATCCTCCAAAGGATGTGGCAGAAACTGTTGTTAGTGACAGGCCTGCAGCCTGCTTTGCAAGGTCACTGCAGCACCTTTCCTGGCAAGTGAGAAGCTTGTGCCTTGCTTTGGGTTTCAGTCATCAGCAGCTGCTCTGAGGCAAACTGAGCAAGGCAGCAAGTCAGGATGGCCTTGCTACTTGTTGAAATGCCGCCTTTTGTGAAGCATAAGGTTCTTAGGGTACCTCATGGAGTCAAGCTGTCTTTGGCTGATTTTTTTTTAACTTCTCCCTTAGTCAGCCTGGAGGTTTGTCCCTGGCCACAGACGCGTCTTGCTCATGGCTTTACAGTTCATTCATCCTGGGTAGGACTTACCCATCTTTTCCTCAATCCAGGCCAGGCTGAGCGAAGCGCACACCAGGAAAGGTCCTTTTAAAAGCAGTTTGCAGCAGTGCAGTGTTAAAAGCCCAGCTGTGAAGAGGTGGGGGAGTGCAAAACAATCTCTTTTTGCCTGCCCACAAAGAAATGGGAGAAGAAAACGTGGTGCCCTTCTAACACTGGCCATAAGAGCACGTTTGACAGTGTCCCTTCAAGGTCAATAACACCATTCTCAGCTGTTCAAAACAGCCTGTTGGTGCAAATTTGTGGAAGAAGGCTGCTCGCTTGGTTTTTTTCTCCTTCTTTGCACAGGCTTCAGCCTGGCAGACAATCAGATCCAACTGTAGATGTAATGCAGGCAAAATACCAGAATACATGGGCCAGTGTATGATTTATGCTAATGGCAGCAAGGCATTGCTGAATGCCTGCCTGTTCGGCAGCCTTGGAAGAGTCCTTGGCTGTCAAGACCTGTGGAAATCTAAGGAACAACTCAGCGAGGGGTCTTTTTTTCAAATTACATACTTTGACCCACATTCTTCCTTGTTTATATTTGCAAGTATCATGAGATTGATCAGATTTTTCTCCTCAGTGCCCCTGTAACACCAAACCTCCTCCTGCAGACAGGAGAAGTACACTTGGTGTGGTGTTCGGAGGTTGTGAATGGCTGAGTGAATGCACACTGCTTTTTATTTGGTGAAGCTCGCTGTAAAGCAGGCTCTTTGCTGCCTCACCCTGCCCTTCTCTGCTGGTGGGAAGTGTTCTTTGCAGTTTGAACAATTTTCCTCTAATGAACAAGCATTTCCCCATCCTCTTTCCAAAGTCTCCTACTTGTTCTCCTTTACCCTTTATCTTCTTATCTCACTGGGTAAGCAGCAAATCTTTCTGGTGCTTCTGAACATTGTTCACATGGCATATGCCATCCACTTTATTTTTGATACTGCATTTTCATGTTCTGCTGACACCTGCAAAGCCCATGTTTGGTCTGACAAAACTTTCCCCCAAGGAGAGGTTTTGTAGTGTTGGTTCTGAGTGTTGAAAACCATGGAAGCTTAGTGAGAAGCAAACGTGATTCTCTTTGCCCCTGCTTTGGGGATCAATGGTTTGAATCCTATTCTGCTTTACACCAGTGAAAATTGAAAGTAACCCCAGCTGCAACAAGGCTGTAGAGAAGGCAACAGAAATGTAACAATGGGATGAAGCTTTTACACGGAGTAGTAAAACGCCAGGTTGCAGATAAGGCAATAGGGTGGCAAAGCCCTGTGAGCCCTGTGAACAATCGGTGCTTTCTGTGCTCTGGAACAAAGCAGCTTTACAGAGGGTGTTGCAGTGGTCACTGAAACTGGCTCTGTGGAAATTTCTGTTACACTGCAAATTCAGCCTTGCTGCATGGCCGGGGGGGGCCCAGAGCACTTCTCTGTGTGATGGCGGTGAGTGGGAAGAAACTACGTGTTACAGCTGCAAGAGCTCTTACCCGTAACTCTTCTTCTCCACAGGTGCCCCTGGTTGACAAAAGCCATCTCCCCAGCCATCCCAGTGTACAATGGACTCGTTTTCTTGTTTGTACTGGCGAACTTCAGCATGGCAACTTTCATGGACCCTGGAGTTTTCCCACGAGGTAACAGAAATGGGGCTGTTGCAGGGATTGGGGGGGGGCATTGAAAATCCAAGCCAAAGGAGGTGCCGGGTATCCAAACACACAAGTTGCTGAGTAATCTTGTAGACTTTATTTATTTATTTACTACGCTCAACTGTCAGTAGAGGTGGGATGGCAGTGAAATACTGAGTACCCTCCAGCTCCCTTCTGAGCTCCTGGGTGTCAGTTGTCCTTGTACTTGCTCAGACTGGCACTTGAGGGCACAGGGTTGTGTAGAATGGTTCTCCTTGAACAGCTCTCCTGAGTGATGTGATTTTGATTGCTATCCCCTGTGTCATGCTGGCACATTGGATTTAAGTCACTGTCTTCACAAGAGGTAGCAGAGCGTGGCAGAGGGGAGAGGCTAAACTTTCTGAAACAGTTTCATCAAAGCAGTCCTTCCAGAATACCTTAAAAGAAATGCAGAAGCATGGAACGCTAGAACAGATAATGATTAAGGCTTGCCTTAGAGTGTCTAAAAATGTATACATTTAGAAAGATATTCCTGCTTAAATTAGTACTGATTCACAGCTGATTAAATAGGATAGAGATCACTCAGCTTTTGTAATGGGAACCACAGTGCAGCTATCTCTTTTAACACATCCTAATGAGAGAATTATCACCTCATTTTATCTGTCTTCCAATAATTATTCACATGCAGTTTGCAGCGGAGACTGCTCTAGGCAGTCTGTCTAAACCAGTGGATCTGTGCTGTCTGCAAGCTGTGCTTCTTCACCTCTATTCACCAAATTCAATGTCTATTTTGAATTGCTACCTGACAAGAACAAGGTACCAGTCCTGCTGGCTTCCCTCAATAGCAAGGCCAGGTTTCTTCAGGCAGCAGGGTCTAATGATGAGCATCTCTCTGCCATTCCTCTCAGCTGAAGCTCCTGAACCCCTGATTAAGTGTTGCGGCACTCCAGTTAAGGAAATAATTGTGTGTAAAGGCAAACTAAGGCAGAGGCAAGATTCAGTCACTTGTGTAAGATCAGCTGATACAGTGTAAAGGTGCTTAAAGCTGCAAATGCTAGTGACTTTCAAAAGAACTTACGCAGGTGGAGTTTTAAGGACTTTCCTGGACTTGTTAGCTTTTTTATCTCAGCAGAGCTAGCAGTGGTTAATTAAACGTTCTCAGTGTGAGAATCCAGTGTGTTTGTGCAGGGCAGTTCCCTCAGAGCAGGGCTGGACGTCACCAGGCCCCAGGAGAGATCAGTGCTGCATCTATTGTCAGTTCACACCTTCCTTTGAGCTCCTCTAACTTCCTTTAGCAAACAAGTTCTTCATTTTGGACTTCGCATTTAAGGAAGAAACACACAGGGAGATCAAATAGAAACTTTCTCATCACCTTCCCTCCTGTCCCATCTCCCTTTACACGAGGGAGTCAGGAGCAAAGCAGGAAGAGGAGGAGTTCCTACAGTTCACCACTCTTCTGTCTCTCACTTCATTTGTGGCCTTGGCCTTGCATCTCTGTGCTGTGCCTGTGCTTTGTCAGGAAGATGCTTGGGAGCAAGGGGAGTGGGGAAAGGATGAGAAAAGGCATGGAATTTGTCCTGGGAGAAAGTAATGGAGTAGGAGTTTAGATGTGTGAAGGAAGCAAACTGATAAGGGAAAAGATGGAAAAGACTAAAAATACCAGTGCTGGGAGGAAAGAGGAGCAGATGTTATTTCAGATCACAAGTGTGCATGCGAAGAAAAGCTTATCGCCACCCCACGCCGCCCGCAGAGCTGCCAGCGCAAGGAGTTCAGGAATTGTAGGAGGGACTTAAAATGAATACACAATCACTCTATTTGCTTTCTGCTGTTGAAATTAGGTTTAGTCTTCTTGGTTTTCAAGTTTCTTAGCACATTTCTGATAGTTAGGAATTTACTTCAAAACCAAAACAACAAATAAGCAATACAAAAGCTGAGACTGTAATGAAATCACACAATTCCTGTAAGGCAGCCACCAAAAATTTATTAGAAAAATATGAGACTTGGCTACTCTGTGTCAGTGGATCACAGTATGGGAATCTGTGCAGTAAGATACATTCCTTTATCAATGTATTCTTCTGCTCAGGTCGCTGGAAACTGGAAGTAAGCACATTTCCAGCTATATCATATGAGCTTACAGGTTCTCTGGTAGATAGAACTTGGCCTATGGGGGAAATTATAGAACTTGGGCAACAGAAACCCAGCTTGTTGAAGAGGATCTTAATCAAACTCCCAGATCCATTACTCATTTTTTAATATTTTTTAAAATTTGCTGGCTCTCTGAATGTTTCTGGTATGAATCAGGACTGGCTCTGTGTGAGTGAATTTCTGGTAATACACCAGAATGAATGAGTAAGAAAGGAAATATTAAGTAACTGAAACTGGGGCTGCCTTGAAAAATGTGATTTACAGTCTAGGCTGAGACTGGCAGTGTTTGTTGCTGACTAATTATACCAACTACGAACTGGCTTTCAGCATTTTTGATGTGAATCTGGTTTATACCAACTCCGTGTTTGAATTCTGCAAAAGCAACATGTTTAAATGCATATAGGTATATATAATGTACAGACTTTTTGTCAGCATAGTCAGATTTTTTATAAGAGTTTAAATGGTTTGACTGTTTCAGTGTGTTGTTTTCATCTGCCCACATGTATAACACAGCATGGGCAGGTTTATAATGGTGTTGGAGAACCTACAGACTGTATTTATAGAAGTGCCTAAGGGATTTAGAGTCTGGCTCTCTGTAAGAGTCCCACTGACTAGTTATGAAGGAAAATTATAGGGAATGGTGCCAGTACAGCACTCTGCTTCCACGCACAAACATTAATCCAGAGAATACTCTTGCAAGATAAATACTGTAGCCGAGCCAGATCCCAAGCTCATCTAAGTGAAGGGAGAATTTCCCTCTGAAGTCAATGGAAATTGGATCATGATAACACATCTAGAGAAGATTTAATATAGAGCTGCATGACAGTAATTGATGCTCCACTGGGACAACATTATCAAATTCCACCTAATTTGGAGCCAGTCAACCAATGCCAGCTGCACTATAATGTTTAACCAGGTGTTAAATAGATGTGAACTTCTTAGATTTTCTGTCAGGAGGAAACAAACAAAGATCACGGGAATCTAGAATAATATTTTTTCTTCCCAATACATCTTTGTCTCTTATAGACCGGTTTTTATTTTGGGCATTTGTTTTTAAATGGACTCTTTTCTTAAACAGGGCAAAGGTGATAAACCATCTACCCTCTGCGTTGTCCCCAGTAAGGGGACTGTGCAGTGTCCCTGTGTCCCAGGTACCGACAGGATTAGCTCTTTTCTCTTTGCCTTCTGCTATCTCCACTAACTTTCAGTTTTGCATTGAGCAGCAGACGAAGATGAGGATAAAGACGACGACTTCCGCGCGCCGCTGTACAAGAACGTGGAGATCAAAGGAATCCAAGTACGGATGAAGTGGTGTGCCACCTGCCACTTCTACCGCCCGCCCCGCTGCTCCCACTGCAGCGTCTGTGACAACTGTGTGGAGGTAACACTGCTGGGGGTCAGGTCACTCTGGGCTCTGCGTCGGGGCTGGGCTTGCACCTGCTGTTGGAAACAGGCAGTGGGGTTGCTCCACTATTCCACGGCTTGGAAGTTCACAGCTGTAGCCTTGTTGGACTCCTACTGAGCAGTACTGTTTGAACAGCCCTCAGTTATGTGTGTTACAAATCACTAATGCTCGGTGTCAGCCTTGTTGCCAGTGATAATTAGAATAAAAATCTGTAATTCTGGCTGTGTCTTCCTTGAAGTAGCTAAGGGATTCTGAATGTTAAAAAGGGGTGAATGGGAGAGTTGATGTAGAGTTCAGGAGAGCAAGAAATTCAGGGTGAACTATTTTAACTTGTCATGTGGGAGCTTAAGGCTCATAATTTAATTTGGAGCAAACTGGTGCCTACCTTAGTGGACGAGCAGAGAAGCCAGAATGGTGTGTGAGTTCAGGAAAACCAAACTCAGAATTCAGTAAGTGGTTCTCCAGTCAATGGAAGGAGCCCGTGTTTGTTTCAACACGCTGGCGCAGAGCATGAGCTCATTCATGTTTCTAATGTTGATTGCTCTGAATTAGGGGACTTTCGTGATTCTTGATACCCTTAGGGTCTTGGTGAGTCACACAGGATTTTTAAAAAATAACCCCTAAACACTAAGATGTGCTTTTGGGCTATAAGCATCTCCCAAACATGTAGGTACAGAGCACTGTATTCACAGCAGTATATTGCCAGGGGACACTTTTTATTGCTGAGCTAAAAATTTTACTTTTGAAGGATCATTTCTGCTGCAAGGTCTATTTTTTTTTTTCAATAGAAAGACGAAATCTTTAATATGTCTAAAATATATTCAGCTGTGCCATTAAAATGAAAGGAATTACTAATCAGAAGAGGAAAAAATACCATAATCAGCTGGAATGCTGTATACACTACCTTTGTCCTAATCCTCTTTGCCATAAGCAAGGGAATAGTCCCAAAGAAAGCAGCACAGTTACAAATGAGAGAAAGGCTGCCTGGATTTATCTTGTGTCAGTCATTTTCTCCTTCAGGGCAATATATATCTTAAGTTATAATTATCTGGAAGCAGTGCTGTGCCTAGTAACCATCGATAAATAGGACAAGGCTGTCCTGTTTTGGAAGGCTTTAGAAGGATGTGGGATTTTAGAAGCCTGAGAGTGAGGAGCTGCCAAGGTCCCTGGGTAGAGGGGAATAGCCATAGCTATTCATAAGTTGTGACACACAATTTGTTTAGACTGCTGTGAATTGTTGGATAGAGCTGGATTTTTTTGTAGAAAACCTGAATCGTACATTCCTAGTTTTAAAACATAAATGTTAGCACTAATCCTAGATCCTGAGGATTGTTTAGATAATGGTAAATTCTCAGTTGGCCCCTGGAGTTTCTTTCTCCCACCTTCCCCAGTGGCTCAGCATAAAAATTCGTTTTCAACAAATGAAGTTTTCTCAGGAAAAGATTGCTCAAAACTCACTGGTATAAACACTTGAAGTTTCATGCTGATGTAAGGCCTCCATGGGAGTCAGTTCTGCAGCAGAAGTGAAAATGGGAGAGAATCCAAAAGGAACCTGCATAAAATAGCAGAAGGCAAGGTGACTCTGGCTAGCTCTCCACAAGTTCTATTGATAGTCAGGTCAGTTGAATGTTCCCTACTGTTCTGGTGCACAAGTAAGGAGCTCTGCTTGTAATTAAATTTTTACTGCTGTGGAGGAATGTAGGCAAAAAGCATTAATGACTTCTGCATCAATAAATCATGGCCTAAAACATGTTTTATTGATTCTTGTGATGCTTATTTCCCACTCACCTGTCTATCCTAGAAGAGCTTTGAGACTGTAACAGGAGTGACTCTGCTGGCTTTCCATGTAGGATCCACTCAGGGTTGTAGTTCACATGTTTTCACTTTCAGTCTACAATGTACAATAAAGATTATTTTCCCAAATATAAAGCTTCTGAATTAATTTGATAAAAATGAATAAACAACAAAAGCAGACAACATTTGCAGAAATAAAACCAATTAAAACTTAAAGCATGCTGTTACCAGAGGGACCCAAAAATGAATCCGTGACAAAAGTAGTCAGATTTTTGTTTTCTTAATTGAAATGTTTGCAGTGAGTACTTACATAGTTTCATAATCCATAGGTATTTTGGGCTGCATACAGCCAGATTTGCATAACAGACAGATGTTATGTCAGCATTTCAGATATAGCCTGAAATGATCTTAATATTAACTTGCCCTTGTCACTTTCTAATGTACTTTGAGAAAGCTCTAACCCATTTTTTTGTATTTTGTAAATTTTTGGTAAATGCGTTGTGCAAAACTTAGAAATATAAAACCCCCTGTGTCATCAGTGAGCAGTGCTTAAAAATAGCATTGGCACAAAGCAAAGAATAAACAGTTCATTTGTTGATGCAATGAATGTGTAATATCTGTTCTGAAGAACACAGAGGTAAGAAGGGTTTATTTCTTGCACCTGATCTTGTCTTCACATCAAGAATAATCCCACTGGAGACAGTGGATTTACATGTTTACAAAACTGTGTAAAGGCACTTGGGTGTCTGTGGCTTGCCCTCCTTATTAAATCTCCTGTTAAAAGGGATCTGACTTTGTGAGGTACTTTGGACTTTTGACTGAGGCAAATAGTTAGGTTTGGATTCATAACTATTGATGAACCTGTGCAGAACCTTGCCTGTGTCTGACCCAGCTGTTGCTTTTCTTTGTGCACCTGCTTGGTAAAAAGGTGCTTTTGTGATGTCCATTGTTCAAAGTGGATTCATTCAGTGATGTATAAATACTGAAATGTGGGACAGGGAATTCTGCAGCAGTATTGCATCTTCAAACCATTCTAGGTTATAATAACGTCATTGTAATTGACTCGTGCTAAGGATGAAAAAAAATTAGGGCTTCTGCTGCTAGCAGATAAATAGCCTGTCCTTTATTTTTAATATATCCTCTCTTCAAATGCTATAAACACTCAAGTACCTCTCCATCCATGGATAGAGAAACAACTTGGTCCTAAAAAGAGCCTTATAAAGACAGTCAAGCATTTTGTAAAGCTGCAGAACTAGTCTGATGTAATTTTACATGACAGTGGTTCGGATTCATCTCTAAGGCAATGTATTTTCTTTTACTGTTTGGATATTTTTCCCTATCTCTCCCTTTCTTTACAAGGATTTTGACCATCACTGCCCATGGGTCAACAATTGCATAGGACGGAGGAACTACCGCTATTTTTTTCTCTTCTTGCTGTCCTTAAGTACGCACATGGTCGGAGTGTTCACCTTTGGGCTCATCTTCGTACTAAACCATATGGAAAAGCTGGGAGCAGCTCATACTACCATTACGTATCCTTCCTTTTGGTCTTTCAAGACTCAGGGCGACTGAGGAAAATGTGAAATAATGGATCTGAATATTTGTTCTCCAGGAGCTGGTGGAGCCTCTCCTGATCCCCCACTGCTCTCCTCCTGTAAATGCTCAGTGCAGGTTTTCCTCTGTTCCCGTCGTACCTGTGTGAACATGAATTGCTCCAGAAGCTATAGCTGACCCTTTGTCTTTCTCAGTCTTTGTCATGACAACCCAGCAGAAGGATGAGCTGCCTCCCTGAATTTTACTAAGAACCAGGTGTAGCTCTCAACTGCTGTTTGCTGTATTCAAAACTCTGTTGCTATATTTTGGAGCAGAGTTTGCTCTGGAAGCAGCCTCCTGCATGCTGGTGTAACACACGAACCGCTGGCTCCGAGGGGTGTCACTGCTCTTGATAGATTAGTGCAGAACATTCTTTACAAGGTAGGTAGAGCCAGAATCACCGAGTTCACATTACTTTTTAACCATCTCAATGGTGAGGACCCAGACTAGGAACAGATGGACTTAACTTTGAGATGAAATTTAGTTAGACCTTGCTAAAGGTGAGGGACACTCTACTCTGCACTCATGAGACCCCGCCTGGAGTGCTGCACCAAGATCAGAAGGATGTGGAGCTGCTGGAGCAAGTCCAGAGGAGGCCACAGAGATGCCCGGAGAGCTTGAGCCCCTCTGCTCTGGAGACAGGCTGAGAGAGTTGGTGTTGTTTAGCCTGGAGAAGAGAAGGCTCTGGGGAGACCTTAGAGCCCCTTCCAGTGCCCAAAGGGGCTCCAGATGAGCTGGAGAGGGACTTTGGACAAGGGTCTGGAGGGAAAGGACAAGAGGGAACAGCTTCCAACTGAAAGAAGACAGGTTTAGATGAGATACTAGCACAAAATTCTTCACTATGAGACCCTGGCACAGGGTGCCCAGAGAAGCTGTGGCTGCCCCATCCCTGGAAGTGTCCAAGGCCAGGCTGGACAGGGCTTGGAGCAACCTGGTCTAGTGAAAGGTGTCCTGTCCACAACAGGGAGGTTGGAACTAGGTGATTAAGGTCCCTTCCAACCCAAACCATTCTATGACACTGTGACGCTTTCCCTATATTTTTTTTCTCCTTTTCCTTTCCCTGTCTTTGATAGACTTTTTTTCCCTTCACTCACCCCAGTTTCTTTAACTCTTGGATACAGAATGGCTGTGATGTGTGTGGCTGGGTTATTCTTTATTCCAGTCATTGGTCTCACTGGCTTCCATATTGTTCTAGTGGCCCGAGGGCGTACAACGAATGAACAGGTAAGACGCAATCCTTTCTCCATGTTTGTGGCTAAGATGTTGAGTTGGGAAGGAAAGTCAGCAAGTCAGCTTGGGTAAAGCAAAAGATGGTCCAAATCTTACCAGTAACGCTCTTACTGGAGCTTTTGTGAAGATCTAGGAAGATTGCCTATTTTTTTATTTTCAGATTTTTTTTAATACACTGCAGGCAAAGATTTCCCTTTTTTAGCCACAGAGCTTCACCCCAGGCTTATTTATTATTTAAAATCTACTCATGGCCTTGAAATAGGTTTTATGTGGTGAGTACCATCAACCCCATAAATTCAAACTTTATGACTCAGACTGAACAATCCATGAGATTGAGTGAAAGAAAGAAAGAAAGGAAAAGATTAAATCATTTGCCCTCTCTCCTGGTATTTTGAACTCCCCCAGCAAGCCCACACTGCCCATAATAGGGTCTGAGTTAGCTCTTTGTCTCACTCTGTGTCTCTCTCTTGTTCTCATGCACATGAACACACACACACACAGAGTGCTGCTGGACCCAGCTTGCTTTGCTTCTCCAAACCAAGTGCCAACATGACACCTTGTGCCAAAAAGCCTGTAAAACTTCAGTTCCCCTGCAGTTACTCAAATGTCCATGATCCACAGCCCCTGTGGTTGATGCAGACCCACATTCATGTGCACATCAATAGCATGGTGTGGGTGATAGAGATCGATGTGATGGGATCAATAACAGGCCCCTGCCACCCCTGGGGGACAGTTTGCAGGTGTGGCACTGGTCTCAGCCCTCTTCCCAAGGCTCATGAACTCTGTGCATTCCAGTGCTTTACCCTTTCACCGCCCCAGCCCCCAAGTGCCCCTCACATCTGGCCTTTTTTCACTATTTTTCCCACCGTACTTCTTTTCCTTTGTGGTTTGGGTTCTTTTCAGCTGCGTTTTTGCTGCCCTTGCACCCATGGGTGCTCTGCAGCTCCCGCTGAGCTGTTTTGGCTGTCCTGGGGGCTGATGGCTCCATGCTGTGGAGTAGTCTGGCTCCTGGGCAGGCTGTGAGCGTTGAAAACATCTGTCTGAGGCCAGGCCTTCGTAAACTGAGATGACATTGTCTCCATCCCACAAGAGACAATAAAAACTCTTACCCAGAGGAGTGTGGGAGGTTTGCATAAGCAAGGAATCTGAAGTCATGCTGAACTGTTGCCTAACATGGCCTTTCAACAAAGCAAGCTTCCATAGCTGTCGTCTTCAAATGCTTTTCTCTGTCCTGCTCAGAATCATCTGCTCTTCATTTTAACATTGATTTTGGCCAAGTATTAGGTTTGATAGTACTAACAATAGGAGCATGAAACACAGGGCAGTTTGGTCTCATAGGCCAAATCATGGTTTGCCTTAGGCTTGTCTCAGTGCAGTGATATAAACTCTCCGTTAAATTTTTAGGCTGAAGAAGAAGGAAAAATTTAACTTTAAAAAATGTAAAATTTAACTTCATGTGTTTGTGGCTGCACTAGAACTTAGAAAGGTTGAGAATTTTTCTGTGATTGAAATAACTATTGGAAAATGTATCTTAGCTTGGTTTGATTCCTGAGCTACCAAACCACTTGAGATTTAATTCATCTTCCCATGCCATTTTGAAAATTAAATATAATCTAGTCTTAATTTCTGCTTAGTCATATGTAGTGGCTATCTGTAACTGGAGGATGGATGTTCCCAGCCTTCAGGTGCCTTTCAGAGGAAGCATATCTAAGTAATTACAGCACCAGACCAGGAGAGATGGATATGAGATCTGCTCCTTGCTTTGTCACTGTTCTAAAACATTCTCTTTTCTCCTGCAGTCTCAGTGTTGATTCTCTTTTCTCACACTGGTAGCTATCTACTGTCAGCTTTCCAGTTGCAATATGCTCAGCTTATCTTGTCCTCTTTTCCCAGTATATTTTATAGGCCAGTGGTACAGACATTTTTGGGTTTTTACTGTAAATTTTGGTAATTATTCATTCTGGAGTTTGTAAGTTCTGAGCATTCGTAGTAGGCAGACTGTGATTGAAAAGTGCGTAGTGGCTGGGTTTAGATGTTTCTGAGCTTCCTGAATGCCTCTGAAATTCTTTCATGGAATCAAAATAACCCAACATCTGCTCATATCCTGGTATTTTTAGTTTCTGAATAGAGTAAATAAATATCCTCCCTTCTTAGACTGCTCTCTACCAGTGGATTTCAAACTACTTCAGAAACCAAATTGATATAATTAGTACTGTAATCTGTGAGTTAGAGAAATTTTATTTTCATACTGTGTTTGAGAAAATGGGCACAGAGATATGAAATGCTTTGCCAGCATCTGGCACAAGTCAGCGTCAGCCTAGGATTGAATGCAGATGTGCCAAACGTCCCAGGCCCATGTTTTCGTCATAAGGTTGCTCTTCCAAATCTCAGAACTTCCAGCCTCTCTCTCTTGGCCTCTTAAAGAGCTTTATGTTATATCAACAATGCCAGCATAATATATTGCAGAATCATTCAATCGTTGTTATTTTATGTGCAAGTTATTAAAGTATTTCTGGTACTCTGTAAACTTGTTGCTAGATCAGAACTATGAGCTGATTAAAATGCTTTACTTGCAAACAGCAACAGTAATGCTTTTAATGGCAACCACTATTAATCTCCCTGGCTTTATTGGTATTTATCCCCATATGGTGACTTTCAAGTATCTGCCTGTAGAGTACAAACTCTTCGTAGTGCTTTTGAAGCCTTGAATGGATCCCGCCAGTCTAATGAGGCTTGGCTTTTATTAAACCTGCTCATTTACAAGTAAACATTGTAATCACCAGGGAGTTCCTGGCACCCTCCTACATAAGGCAGTGGTTTGTACTGATTGCTGCTCAGGATGGGATCTGAGAGAGAGGAAACATTGCTCTCATCCAGCATTTGGGAACGTTATTCGACACTGCTGTTGGTTTGGAGGGGATTTGCCAAGGCAGAGGAGGGGAAGTGACGGGAATGAAAGGGACCAAAACAGGATGTCTGGCTGGGAGCAGACACAAATCCAGTGCAGGAGCAGCATGGAGAGGTGAACACGTCCCTTTGAAACCCAGTCACATTCAGCAGTGTCCTTTTGGGAAGGCTCTTGAGTTGAGTGCCTCCTAGCTGGAATTAGCTGACAGAGGTGGTGTGTTAGAGCTGGAGAGAAAAAGTGCCGCATTCAAAGAAAAATGATCTGTTTGGGAAGGACAGAAGGGTCAGACTTGTTCTTGGCTTTCTGAGGGCTGGATGATGACTTTTATATAACCAGAGGTTTGAGCACTGTCCTGAATATGTTTCCAGGTGACAGGGAAATTCCGTGGAGGAGTGAATCCTTTTACCCGAGGATGCTGTGGAAATGTGGAACATGTGCTCTGCAGCCCCTTGGCTCCCAGGTGAGAGAAATGCTCTCAGCTGGGAATGAGGGAGGAAGAGTAGTTGTTGGAACAGAGGAAGAAAATGTGCTTGGTTGGGCTCACAAGCCAAAGATCATTGGTGGAATAAGAGGAAAGCAAAGCAAAACACTTCTGAAGGCAGAGCTCTGTGATAGCTCCTTCCCTGTTGCATGGCTGTAACCTGTCCAAGTAGTTGCTTTCTTCATGTAATTCACCACCCTTATCCCAGAAATATTTCTTTGGAATGAGCTTGTCAAATTATGTCAAGAGCTGATACACTTGTCTTCACCAACTTGTTTATCCGGTGGATTTCCGTAACAAGGTAAATTTCTGTATGTTATCATATTGCCCATACAACTTCTTACACTGTACACGCAATGTCCAGTCTGGTGGAGGAAAGGAAGGAAGCTAAAATCAGCCTTTCTCCTTAAGATTTAAATCTAATTTAAGGCTGCTGTGGTTTTCAATCTCACTGGCACTTTCATTATCATAAAACAGATTATCAATGAGGTCTACATCACGGAACTTGAGATTTTATTTATGGCTTTCTATTTTTGGGGAAATGGATTTATTGTTTCACATTTTGAAATCAGGATCTTAATGCAGTAGATCAGATGGACTATAAATAATTCTAGGTACTGAGTTGTCCAGCCTACAAACACGTTCATAATGTTACTACAGGACTTATTTCAGCCTTTTTGGGGTGTTGAACAATTCCAGACCCTCACACTATTATCTGCCTTTTTTCCCCCTTTGTTATACAACAAATAAGTCCTAAAGGACTGTTACATGTGTTAAAGTAAAGACACTGGAGTAGCTGCTTCTCAAACTTACCAAATTGTAAAAATCAGGTCAAGGTACATGAGAAGAGCCAGGTATTAAATGCTGTGAGACAATTCTGTTAAGAGAGGGGTGTGAGTACCATCATCATAGCTATTCACAGAATTATAGCAAGCAGAACATTTGTGTTTTGTGAAGACTATTCAGACTGTCCTGTATATTGAAGGTCGCTGAGCCATCACTACTAGAACGTCCTGTTCACCACTTAAAACAGAGAAAGCTGGTGTGTGTATTGTGTATTGATATTTAGGCATTGTACGGCCACTGGCCAATTGCACTTAGAGAATTCTATTCCACTGGAGAGAAATTAGATATCTAAAGTCAGCCATTTCCTTTTACATTTGTTGCTTCCTATAGACTTGTCAGTCTCTTTTACCTCCATTTATTTGAACACTAAACATGCTACAGAAACAAGTCACCATGTGGTAAGCCAGAAGTGGCAGCACATCATCTTCTCCATGGAAACTCCCCACGTGCTGGGTCTTTTTCCCCCAGTCACTGACTCCCACCACAGGGCAGCTGTTTCACGTTAACTGGGATGATCTAGTCAGTCACTTCTGCTGGTGGCAGGCCTCTCTTGCTCTCTTCTTGCTCTTGTCCATTAGTGCTTCAAAAATTGCTGATTTTTTTAATGCATCCTCTCCTTTTGCACACTAAAAAAAATTATTTTTTAAATTGCTGCTTAATTATTACATACATTGCAATAAATGGAGGTTCTTACCTAGATTCTGACACATTCCTAAATCATAACCTGGAAGTGGGAAGATTTTCTTGTCTCTAAGCCTTGTTCTTAGGTTACTGTTTATTTTAATGATGACTGCTGCACAATTAATCAGGTATGTGGTCGAGCCCAAGAAAAAGCAAGCTGTGAGTGTGAAGCCTCCTTTCCTGAGACCTGATTTGTCTGAGCGACAGATCACAGTGAAGATCAGTGACAACGGCATCCAAGCCAACCTCAACCGGAGCAAGGTGAGGAAATCTCCAAGCTCTGCTTTTGAAGGGCATGGATTGAGCATTATCAAGCCTGGGAATGAGTTTGTCATTGACAAATCTCTTTGAGATGATGCAGAAAATGATAGAGGTTGAGTCCTTGTCGTATACTTCATCCTCTGAAAGTAACCCAGGTTCAGTAATGGCAGCTCTTGATCCAGTAAAAGGCAGCTCCAGAATGGAATCCCTCTGGGCTTCTTTTGGAAGAGTTGGCTGTTCTTTGCAGTAGTTATTTTCTGTCCCAAGAGTTGTCACCTCTTGGTGTTCAAATTAATTTTAATGAACGCTTGTACCACCAGACCAGGTCAGCTGTTCTACTTCAAAGAATGTTCTGAGCTTCCAGGCTGCAGGAAGGTTTGTGGTCCCGGTCAAGCAATATTGACACAGAAGCTGAGTTCTCTTCTCTTCTCTTTTCTTTTCAGTTTCTCCTGGCATGAATAATAGAGAAGGATTTGTTTAGTCCTATAAAAAGCGGTGGATTCAAAGGAAGCCAACTTGCAAGATTTTTGTGGATAGTTACTTTCTGCACTCTTTGGATAGTTACTTGCTGAGAGCTACCTGGAAAGTTACTGAAAAATGCTAGAAAACACTATTGTTTTCTACCACATATTAATTAGCATGATGATAATGGTACTTAGCATGCCAAGTAGACCAGGACAGTGCATTTAAAATTCTCCTGGCTGGTTATGACAATGCTAATTTTACATGTGACAGTCCTTGTCTGCAGTGGATGCTAAATCCTGTTTGTCATTATAGGTATAGGTAGTTCTAGTTCTGTGGTACATCCAGCCTCTGACACATGCTGTTATTTAACCAAGTTGCATGTAACGATTGATTTTTTTTTGATAATTTTCAGTCTAAAATCAGCCTGGAAGGTCTGGAGGATAAAAATATGGATGTGCAACCACCCCTTCCACCCAAAGGAGATCCAAGCAAGTACTCTGAGCTAAAAGGGCAGCTGGGCACCAGTGAAGGTATAGTTGCATGATCAATGTTTTATTTTTATTAATAAGAAAATATTTTAGCCTCTTTGAAAGGTTTCTTGTATTCTTTCAAAACATCTTGAGTGAAGGCTTTTTTTCTATTTATAGGATTTCCAGACTAGGGGGATTAACAGCAGGAAAGGGAGAGAAAAGCCAGCTTGAAGTGGTTCATTCAAGCCTAGGTTGAATGTTTCATGTCAGTTTTGCAGAGTTTATAAACTCTTTTAAACCACTTCTTAAAGTTTTGATAAATTTTTAAATGAAAAATTTCATTTTTAACTAAGGAATCAGAAATATTAGCATGAAATTCTTAGGCATTGCAAACTGAATTATTTCATTTGTGAGAATGTGAACTTAATGCTTTGATATTGTAAAAAGAACCCTTTTTTTCAGACAGAACTAGTAGCTGAATTCAACACAAATACTTAGTATTTCAAATTAGGCAAAATTACTGCTCACCAAAGCATGTCACCCCACTCAATATATTGTGCCTTGTTTCTTCTTCTCTGTAGAAGAAAGATCTGGCAGCAATGTGCTGTTACTGCCATAGGAGCCCTACTGATTTTGGTGGAATGCTACGCAAAAGTACTGCAAGTTTTATTCTCTCCAGAACAGATCCGTTTGCAGAGGACGATGAATAGCGAGGAATTATTGCTGACAGCTTTCTTTCCACACATATTTTAATAGAAAGTACTTTTTTTTTTCTTTTGCAGAAGGTGGCCTCTCACCCAAACTTATCAGCCCTCCTACTCCTGCCATGTACAAGTACCGACCAGCTTTCAGCAACAATCCCAAAGTCCACTACCACGCCACGGCCGAGCAGGTGAGCGAGCCCGGGAGTTTCTGCTCCCAGCTAACGCCAGGCAGCGTGGAGCTGAGGATGAATTCACTGCAGGGCCCTAGTGAATGTCAGAGTGTAAAAGTAAATAACAGCAGTTGGCACTGTTGTGTGACAGTGTATTATTTTCACTGTGCCCCTTATGGAAACACGTCTGATTTCACAGCTTTCCCCGCTGACACGGCTGTCCCGCTGCCAGGCGTGCGCTGCCGCTGTTCCGGTGTCTCGGCCTGATCCTGAGATGCTGAGCAGTGTCACCTCCCATTGGCTTCTCCCGGCAGAAGTGCCACCTCACATTCCCTTCAGAGGGAGCTGGGCATGCTGAGTGCTTCTCTGGATCAGATCCTTTAGCCAACAGTCAGTGTACTCACTGATTCCTTAAGATGTCAGCTTGCAAAATAGGAAGAACTTTTAAAGCATCCCAAGAGATATTTTAGAGAAAATTAATGGAAGACTCCTCATGTTTGACATTCCTTAGCACCTAATTCAGTGCATTTGGGTTATATGGAAAAAAACACCTTCCTAATACTTGGTTTCATTTTCACCTGTCAAGAAAACTGAGGTCCAAACAATTAGACAGATTTGCTCTGGAATTTTGACAGTTTTCTCTTTTGCTTAGAAGTTATGAAACTTATTTCTCGTGGATCTATTGCAAATATTCATTGGTCCCCAGGACCTGAGAACAGCAGTTTGAAAATCACTGGTCTAACTTGTATATTTGCAATATGTATCCAAGTCTTCACACACCAGTGGAGATGCCCTTAAAAAGCACATACCACACAGAGTGAAGTTTTCTCAAAATTAATTTCATCATGTCCTTCAGTGTCACCCCTGGAACAACAAGAAGGGGGTGATAGGAAGGAGTATTATGAAAGAAGTAAGGAAAGGAAAATATGGTAGATAAAAATAATTGACTGCAGCAACACTGTAATAAGACAGAATGTTCCTTAAACGGTGAGGAAAGCTTTTCGTGAATCCTTCTCGTTTTGAAAAGAAAGATGGTGATAGATAGTGGAATACCAGCTATGACCAAGTTTAAGTTTTAGTCTTACTGCAGTAATGGTAAATCTTATTCTCTGGATTTGTCCACTTAATGAAGAAACGAGTGGCTTATGAAAGGGAGCACAAGAACAACAGTGTGTTCACTGTATCCAAGAAGTTTAATATCCTATCATTTTCATTTTATTACATGAAAAATGGCTTGACATGCAATTCAAAATACTCTATTTACAGGCATCATCTAGCAATTTTGAGCTGTGGAAACCACAGCACTCTGAGTCATAATGCCAAAAGTCAGGGAGCCAAGGCAGGCAGGCTTGTTGTGTTCATTCAGTGCACAGCCAGAGATGCAATATAGATACAGAGGAGGTTCTGATTAGGCTTGGGGACTGGGCAGTGCTGTGAAATGATAACAGGGAACAGCACCTTCACTCTGAGGGCTGCTGTTTCAATCCTAACCCAAAACAGTGCTGTTGCTGACTGGTGTGCAAACTCTGGGAACTTGTTCAGTTTTATAGAAGTCACAACTCTCTAGCAGTCAGCTGGCAGTATCATAAAATGGGGTTCACGTGGCGAGCTGATAGGAGGGCATGGACTTGTCTGCCAAGCCTGAGTTAGGAGGTACAGAGGGCAAGAGACTGGGCTGTGTGAGGAATGCCATGGTGTCTGTTCTGTATCAGTTCTTCAGCCTGTCAGTGTAATTCTGCTTTTGAGCAGTGAAAGCGGCTAGGAAAGAGGCATTGGGACACAAGGATAAGTAGCACAAATATACTTAAAAGCTACGTCATTGCTCTCATCCTCCTTTACAGGCTGTCACTTGGTCCCCTTTTTCCAGAGAAGGCCAAATTTAGCACCATGCTCTAGAAGAGAGTGAGCTGTTTTGCTCACTCAAAAAAACTTTTTTTAAAAATCCACAATAAACCAGGGGTTTGTCATTCAGTTTTTTTCTTTTGATAGCTTTCCTTTAAAAGAAACCAAAGAACAAGCTGTGTCAACTGCATTTATTATTAAATATGTGACTGATAATAATTCTTTGTTTGCAGAGCCAGTGTAACCAATCTATTGTGCATTATGGCAAACTCTTCCTTAAAAATAACAGCAAAAAACTATTTGCTGCACAGAATGGCATTTTAAGAACAGAACTCTGAGCAATTTTCATAGAGTAAAACAAAGTGAAGTCCTATCTGTTTTCAGAGCACATAAATAAATTATGGCCTTTGTTTCCTTCTCTGATGTGGCCACTTTCTCCTACACAGGCAATAAAAATGAGAAAATTGCTTCATTTTGACATCTAAATGGTGGGAAGGAGCCCCTCTGCTTTAATTAAGGTTGGGTGCCTAATTTTGAAGACCTATGACCAGAAATTCAGATTTACTGAATATTCATAGTGCAGAGTGGATAAGAGTGTGCTGGTCCCCAGTGTGTTGAAATGAAGCTCAAAATATTTCTGTCTCAGCACACAAAACCAGACATCCCTCAGCTCAAGAGCTATTTGTAGGAAACGTGAAATGTAGTGCTTTTTCCAAGGGCAGTATCATCAGATTACAATCTGATTTACCTTGACTGAGACTTGAGTCTCAGCTTAGGTCTCTCATTCAGTGTTTTCAGTGTCCATGTATTAACTTACTTTTTACTGTCACTATTATTTAGCACTTACTATGAATAACTACTCCTTGCTTCTAAGGTGCTAATCCATATGTTGAACAGAAGTCAGGAGATTTTCTTGTAATGAACCTGGGCTGACAGTCGGAGGGAAGAGCTTCAGCTCTGCCCTTCCCATGCACTCACTGAGAGAGCAAACCTGTACTTACGTGTCACTGGCTTCTGTTTCTCATCTTCACCTCTGTTTTAGATCACCTTGCAGGAGGGACACAGTCAAGGGGCTTTGATAGAAGAGGATGGCAGGAGCCTTGATTACCAGTCTGAACCCAGCTTGGACATCCCCAGCTATCGGAAGAGTTCCCTCCACAAGACCTATCAGTCTTCCCCACTCCAGATAGATTCCTTTGCCATCAATTCACGATCCCTGAGCCTGAAATCTGCTGGCAGGAGAGGGACAGACAAAGTGCCCCTTCATCCAATAAAGTCTGAAGGGGCAGCTTCCACCCCTTACAAAAGCATCTTTTCTCCCAATTCCCTGTCAAACAGAAATGGGAGTCTTTCGTATGACAGTTTGCTGAACCCCATGTCTCCCTCGGGGAGGAAGTGCATTGCCCATTCTGCAGTCAGCTCTGTCGGGTACCACTCCCCATACTTGTCAGCCAAAATGTGCCACCTCCGGGGCAGCGAGCTGCAGCGCCAGCCACCGCAGAGCTTCAGCCCGGTGCTGGGGGGCCCGGCCCCGCATCAGCGGGACCCCTCCCCAGTCCGCTATGATAACCTTTCCAAGACAATTATGGCGTCCATCCAGGAAAGGAAAGAGATGGAAGAGAGGGAGAAGCTCCTCCACTCGCACCCTGATTCGGTGTTTGCAGACTCAGGTGTCTATGACACGCCCAGCTCCTACAGCCTTCAGCAAGTGAGCACACTCTCGGATGACCCGCGCAGCATGGCCATGAGATACGGATCCAGGGACAATCTGATGGCTGCCACCAGCTTTAGCACAAGGAACCCTATACTGCAGTCCTCAGTGTCTTCACTCTCAAGTGCAATGACAAGAGCACCAAGGACTTCCACAACCTCTCTGCAAGCTGATTTAGCCAATAATAACGTGCAGTCCCATCAAGCACTACAGGGCAGGGTGAGCAATGGCTCCTACAAATCCCCAGGCCACCAGGTCCCATCATCCCCCACAGGGATGCCTAGGTCACCCTCTTACGGAGGCCCGAAGGCTGTGTCGTTTGTAAACACTGTGGAAATTACAGAGGTGCAGTCAGTGGGAGCACAGAGGTATGTACCGCTTGAGGGGCTGATAGCAGTGGGCATCTGCTTGTGAGCAAGGGCAGAGCGCTGCGCTGGAGGCACGGCCCAGATGAGGTGTTTGCTGTGGGCCATGAGGGCAGGGGGTTTGTGGGTGCTCTTCAGTTCTGTCACACCCCTACAGCAACCTCATCATGACAAAATGTTCGCACTTCTGCTGTACCTTGAACTGCGAGTGGTCAATTATGCTGTAAATTCATAGTGATGCGGTGTCGTAGCTGAACTGGGGAATTATTTCCATGGTGAGGCAGATTATCCCTCCCCTTATGCACAAAAGGGTGGAGCTGTTTTAGTTTGCAGCCTAAAGGGAGGCTGGACCCAGACATTGCTTGGATACAGAGGCAGAGCTGAGATCCCACTTGTGCAATATACCCGGCACTGAGGGAAATGGGTTGAGACCAGTCCTGGTGCTTGGCATAGAGAGCAGTGTTGAGTGTCCATAGTACAGAACTGCTGATAAAAGCACAGAGCTTCATGACATTACCTTAAGGCCTTGCTGCTCCCTTCCTTTCTGTGAGAAAGCTTGGAGAGAGAGGATTTGCTGTGCCGAGAGCCTCAGTAAGTGCCATGTGAGCAAGATCCTCAGCTGCAGCTTGTGCATATGCTTCTCTTTTCCTTCTGGAAACCGTGGAGCTTGCAAAGCCTGAAGAGATCATGATCCCGCTGAGGATGCAGTATTTCAGCTTAGCTGGGGCCTGGAGGGCTCTTCAGAAATATCTAAGTTTCGTTTGTATCTGGCACTTACTGCACTGTGCTGGCCTCTGGTTGAGGTCCCAGGTTTCTGTCTCCTGTTATCCAACAATTTTGGAAAACTTACTGAAATGTGGGAGAACCATTATTGTAGGGCTCCTTAAGTTAAGTGCTGGCAAGTTGTTTCAGAGATAAGCAACAAAGTTTTTTTTAACTGGATATTTAACTGGGAAATGTTTTTTCTGAGAATTTATTTCTGATTTTAAGACACGGTTTGGCTTAAGGTCAGCAGTGAGCAGTGGTGACAGTTAAACCCTACTGCGTCCTACAAATGCCTATGCAATTAGTTTGGATCAACAAAGCATTTAAGAAAATAATTAAATGGACAAATATTACTGGGGTGTGGTCCACTAATTTAATGGCCAAATTAATTCTCTCATTTCCGTGGCTTTTCCTCAAGTGCATTGGCTTCAACCAGCTTGCTCCTAGGCTTGAATATTTTCAGTGTTGGGACTCAGGGTGACAGGGGTAATTGTTTATTCCGAATGAAGCCATTCTGCTATCACACTTGTCACTAATATTGCATCTTTTGATATTTCTTTTGATTCAGGGATGACATGCAGTTGAAGACACCTCACAATAAAATAAATGGACAGCCAAAAGGAATAGCCAGGTTGGGTTCGACATCAAGTTCCCAGGGGACGCCTGTCAGCCCTGCTAGACACGCAAATGTTAAGAAGGTGTCTGGAGTCGGTGGAACGACCTATGAAATTTCAGTGTAAAATAAAATGAATTAAAAACAAAGAGCCATCCACTCAGCCAGCCATGAAGCTAGGAGCACTGTGAAGACTCAAATAACAGCAAAGAAGGAGCAGCAGCAGTCGGCCACTCTCCTTTTCTTGTTTTGGGTTTGTTCTGTTTTCATCTTTCTCTTTTGGCCAAAAACCAGCTGCAGCCTTATTCTTGAAGGAATAATAAAACTGTACAGTCTATCAGACTCTTCCTGAACTGACAGGCGGGAACTGGCTACGACCTAAGACCACCACAGAGCGGATTTCCTTCCTGCAAGAGAGCGCTAAAGCCATTGTGCGCGTGTCTGTCCAACCAATCTGTTGTGTACCAGTTGTGCTGTGACAAAGTACGGTCAGTCCAGGATCAGTCAGTTTTCCCATGCCCCTTCCCAGTTCTTCTGGCCAGCGATGTGTCCAGCAGGAGCCAGAGGACCAACTGCTGATTTCCTGCCGACACGAAAAGCAGGGTTCCTGCGCTGGGGAGGAGCTGCTCCGTGTCCTCTGGGCGCTGCAGCTCAGGTTCCTTCTCCTGGGAAGGAACAAGGCAAGGCCACTTGGGCTGCAGACACCATGTCATCTTTGAAAGCCTCCCTGGTCCTGGATGGGGGCAGGAGAAAGGATAGCAACAGCTTCTCCCTGTCTGCCATTCACCTCCCTGTGTGTGAAGTTGTGTGTGTGCGCGCGCGTTTGTCTCCATGGAAAAGGACCGCAACACCAGTGAGGATCTGCCACTCTGACCTCCTGCTCCCTCTGGGTTTGAAAAGCTTCTCTGACCCAGAAACAAAACCAAGCAGATAAGAAAAGACGTGTTTGGATGGAAACATTTTAAACAGCTGTCAGCTGCTTTCCCTGCACCCTCCTTGCCTGTTGGAGGCAATAACAGAGTTTACTGCCTTGCCCTGGTGCCGTCAGTGTAATCCCGCAGCAAGGTTACCATGAGCTGTCGAATTTACAGTGTGTGTAACTGAGCCAAGCGTACGTCTAAAGGATATAAATTTTCTGTCTGCCTAATTACTAGCACATTCCCTCTGGTTTTCAATACTGTTAGACAAAGGATTTTCGATTTGGGTTTTTTCCCCCTGGGGAACAACTTTTTAAAATAATATTAATCAAATCTATTTAACATTCTGAGGTTTCTTTTTCCTGTCTCCAGAAAACTACATTTACTTTGTTGGATTTAAGGACAACTTTACTGTAAAAAGCAAGAAAGGGGTGCATTGCTTTTGTCAAAAATATGAGGACTCTGGCAAAGCTAATTTTGGGACAAATGGATTTTTATTTCTCTGTTCTTTATCTCCTTTTCCTTTCCATTCAGTTACCACCTCAGAAGTCAAAAGTACTGAGATCTGGGCAAATGCTAACTAGCCAGATCATGTGTGCAATTAAGAATATCCTGAACGACTGTTGCCAAAGTCACTAAAAATTATTATTTATCACTGAGCCAGTCAGCATACGAGACCTCGACTTCCCACCTGGTTCTGTTGGTGAATAGCTTTGATTAGAGATCTAAATCCATCATTTTTCAGGATATTTGTTTCAAGGGGTTAAATCCTTTTCAGTCCTTGACTATAATGGAAGGCTCTCCAGGTATCTGGTAGCAACTCATAATGTGTTGATAACATCTTATTTGTTTTCATGTATGTTGAGATTGATTATTCCAGAAGGCAAATATTGACCTTAATTTTGCCTGGTTAAAATTTATATTTTGATTTGATGAATCTTGACATCTGCTGCAATACATGGTTATTATGTCCCTTGTATATCACATTATTTTTTGGAGACAAAGGTTGAAGAGAACATAAGAAAGTTAATCATCTCTCTGTGTAATGCTCTATGTTGCCTGAAGGGAGAAACCTGGAAAGCAATGTATCTGCAATAGGCCAGAGTTCTGAGAGAGTGAAGTAGAAATCAGTGTGCATTTTATTGCCTTGGTGATATTTTAAATGCCGGGTGTAGGGACACTGCAGAGCAGAGAAGCAATAGTCTTTCTATGCAGATTTGCTCACTGGCATGTAGAACATTGTCTTTAGTTGGAGGCACCATGGTACCAGAAGGATGCTGGCAAACTGGATCAGGTACAGATGGAGCAATATATATTAAAGAACTGGATGGGCTGGCTAATGAGAAGATTTAAAGGGCTAAAACATGCCACTGGCTAAGCAATGAAGTGGAAATTAAGTATCATAATTTTACAAATATGTTACTTAAAAGTTGTAAAACCAAAGGTAAATCAAAGGGTTGTCACTGGTAACCAATGGTCTACATTTAGAAGGGGATAGAAAAGATGGAGGGGAAGGTGCAGTGGAATAGTCTTCCAAGCAGAGTTTTGGAGACAAACTGTTTAGGACAGTCTGACTATATTTGGACAAATCATTTAAAAATTCCTGTGAGAGGTGAGCCTGTAGGGACAAGGGGTAGACCAGATGGCCTTATAGATTTCTTCCATCTTTAACTGTTATTAATCTGCAGTCTACCCTGATGTTAACTCCTCAGGGAAGATGCAGTACTTCTTTAAGGACTGGAATTCACTCTGGTGCATAGAGTATCACAAGAATTACTTGATTTTAAAGTATCATGTATGCCATATGTAGGCCCTGAAAAAGAGGGGGTATGAGACACGTGGGATTAGGGAGCGAGACAAGGGCACATTTTATCATGTATCTTTGAATACGTACATGAAATTCATGCAAGCAAGGCTGAAAATTTGCACCAATGTAATATTTGAGATTTGCATCCCAGTGATGCTCCACTTTGATCGTTCTTTCTCTTGCATTTATAAATGAAAAAGCTACTGAGGAACTTGAAGGGCCAAAGAGCCTTTGAAGTTAACTACATTAGTTCATGAGAGGATTTCTCAGTAAGACTAAACACAATATTGTGTGTATAAAGCACTAATATCCAGGGTTATTTTGACATAGTTCACAAGGGGTAAGGGAGGAAAAAAAGGATGCACTGTGTCAGTACAGGTTCAGCAGTAAGGATTATGTATTTTGTGAGTAGTTTTGCCCACGGTTGAGAGACATTCAACTTTTTCATAGGTTTACAATGGTACCAAAGTCTTTTTTTTTTTTTTTTTCCTTTTGAGGTTTGCATTTAATTCAGTGCACATAGCCTGGAGTAAATGATTCAAATTTTCTGAAAGAATAATCTAAGCAGAACTGTTAACAGGAGATTGCTTGCAGCAAATCCAGCCTCATTTCCATCCAAGGCACTGAACCTGCAGCTATTTTCTCATACATGTAAGTGTCTGTTCCATAGTTCCTGTTGTGGGACTGGGGACCTATTTATTAAATCTAATTTTTGAGCAGAATCCAGCCCATGTTATAGTTCTTTAAGCAGTTTACAGATCAGCAGTAAGGTTCTTGTGCCCAGATACCCTGTTTTTACAGACACTGCAGGCCAAATCTACCGCTGGTATAAATTGGTGTGGCTCCATGAAAGCTCATTTAATTGATGCTAATTTATAGTAGGTGGGGATCAGCCATGAAAATCCAGCAAGAGTTAACACATCCTGTAAAGTAGCTTCTTTTTTTTGTCATGCTTATTTCATGTTTCAAAAGTCTTAAATATTTTCAACATGTTTTTATTTGTAGCTGTGGATTGTATTACTTATTTAAAAGAGAGCAATAGATTTTTTTAGTTTATGCATCAGTTTTCATTGCATATTGCATTTTATTATCCGTTTGTTCCCTGTTCATATGCTCCCATTTAGCCTCCAGGTTTTCATTGTAGTACTATTCTGCCTTGAAAAGTTGGATCTCTGTATCTTTAATTGTATAATATATTGAGTATTATGGAATTAAATGTACCTTACTACATGGGTGGGAGAGAGAGGAAATAATTTTACTTGAAGCCTTAATATTTTCTTTTTTTACTACTTTGTTTGTTGACCTCATAGGAAAGTCTGAATAGCAAAGACTTTGAAACTCCGGGCCAAATACTGCACTGACAGACAACCAGCATTTGGCCCCCATGTCAAAACTGGATGCAGACATAACCTGAAGTGAACAAGGGAAAAAGCCTCAGGGTGGCATATTTTCCTGAAGATCATTAATACAGTCTCCAAACATGTCTGTAAGCAAGTACATTAAAGAAGTCTTCAAGTCTTGAATTTTTAAGGAAGGTGATAGCAGGAACTGCCCTAATATCTTACATCTGCTTTTTTTTTTTTTTTTTTTTTTTTTTTTTAAATTAAGCAAAACAAATGTATTTACTCAGTTTGGTTCAGCCAGCTCGGGGGGTTGCACAGAGCTCTGTGTTGGTAGCCATGTGCAGCACATGAGCTGTGGGGTGTTGCTGTTCTAATTCTAACCAAGCGCGATGTTGTGTCAACTCGGCCCGCGAGGATCCCTCCCGGGCCTTACAATGGACGTTCCTCAGATGATGCCTACTCTCCTACAAGCCTAATATGGAAATTGCAATGTGGTTTTCTTTGGACTATATCTGTGGTCCAGACTAGAGATATATAGAGAGATATATATATAGTCAATATTTTTTTGTGTGTGTGGGAAAGACGGGGTCAAGCTTTTCTGTCTCTGACAGTCTGGAAAGTTAATGTCGAACCGTTTTTATGGTCTGTATTTCACCTGTTCTGCCACCTTGAATTGTTGGAATGTATCCGTGCAGGCTTCGTGGAGCTCTGTCTGTAACCTTTTTTGTGGCTCTCGTAATACATATATATTTTTTAAACCTTTGAGTCACTTCAGTATTTTTGAGTGTCCGTTTCTGCCTCAGATGCATTTGCTTGCTGAGATGGTTCACGGTGCGCTGCCGTTTCTCACTTCCACTTGTGCAAAACCTGAACTGGAAGAGCAGAACTGGAAAGGCCAGTTCCAGTGCAAAGGACAAAAGTGACAGAATATTAGAAGAAGTGACTGCAAGTTAAATCTCATTTTCAAGATTCTTATGGTAGAGCAGGAAATATGGTGAGTCTTTAAAAGAGTGTCTCCTAGTTATGACCAATGAATCATGTTTGTGAGGTCACAGCAAGTGGTCCATGAAACAACACTAAATGAAGTTTTCTGTACTGTTTTTTATTTAAGTTACGGGGTTAATAGGGATCCTGTGGTCCAGCACAGTTTTGAATCACTGCCACAGAGTAACTGGAAAAATTTTTATATTGGTATTTGTTGAATACATTCTGTCCAGGTCATCTGGGTTTATAAATCCCAAACGTGCACAATTGTTAATCTATCTTCATCTGTCAGTCTGTTTCTAGTCTTTGGAAATATGTCCATTTGATCTGTCAGACTGTCTTACAACACACACAGCTGCCAAGCCCTGCAGCTGCTGCAGGATTTCTGATGCCATAATTTGCATATATAGGCTAATTGCATTAAGTCAGGATCCATTCGAGCGTGTTCATTATAAATGCCAGTCATATTTGTGTGCTGTCATGTCTTCACGTGGCAGAGATTACCTTTTTATATAAAATGGCCCAAACTGTAATCACCAGGCTCCACTGATGTTGGCTGCATCAAACAGGATTATATAAGCCCATGATCTGTTTCAATACATTTTATTTAAAGATATCTTGGCTTACAGCAATCTCGGCTTTCCTCTCTCTAAGTAATGGGTAAATTATCCAAGTTTGTATTTAATTTTTTCACTGTTGTTATTTTTCATTCTGCAGGACAAGTTTAGGTTCACATTTTGGAACATAATAAGGAGAGACAAAGAAAACTATTTATATAGGTGAATGTATCTTTTAAGAGGGAATCAGTTTTACAATAAATAGATTAGAATTACTGTCAAAATTGGTTTTGTTCATCTTGTCACAATAACTTGAAATTTAAAGTAAGGCTTATTTCACAGCTGATATCTCTAACCCTGAAACACTTTTAAGATGTTTTGGTTAGACATTTCAAATTATATAAAGAAATATGATCTACTTTTACAGATTATAACAGTCCTGGAGAAGTGATGGTACATTTTACAGTGCCTTATATATATGTGTATATATTTATATGTATATATATAATGCCTATATGTATATAATGTATATGTAACTGTGTACATAGAGTCAAGTAAAACTAGTTACAGGTGTCCCTATCTGATGTATTTTAAATGGAACCGATCTGTGTTGATAGAAAAAATATGGTTGTATCAGCAGCAAAATACAAAACCGGAATTACTTAAAAAAATGTAAGCAAATAAAGTAGACTGGAAACAGTGTTTCTGCCAGTAGTTATGTTCCAGGCCATGGAAGACTGGTAGGCAGACCCACCATTGTAAGGGATATTTAGGGAGAAGGGAAAGGAGGGCTGGAAGCTTGGAGAAAGTGGAGAATATGTAAGAGCAACTTGCCTTACAAGTTATTTCACGTTGTGTTGCCATCCTGTTCACCTTTTACACGTGTGCATCCCTTGTGTGGATTTTTCAGACAGTAATTTTGCCATTTATTTGCAAGGAACATAAAGCACTGACGTAGCCTGTCCGTGTGGTATTAGATCTAGGATACACCTGGCCTGGGATGGACAGTGAGCACTGTGGGCAGTGCTGAAGTTTAATAACAGTTCTAGACTGTGTTAAGATGTTCTGTCAATCTGCTCCTCATTAATCGAAGTAATTTCTGCCTTTGTGGGCATGGGCCAGTTTGATCAGACTACATGGCAGAAGTGCACTACATGGCTTAGGCAGCAGATTGTGCCAGACCAGGAGCTTTTCTAGAGTTTAATTGCATTGTAGAAAAAAGAGTACCACAGGTTAAGTCTGGTATTTTGAAAAATATCCCCTCTCTGAAATAAAATGATTTTACGAACATTAGTAATTCAAAAACCTCTCTTCCAGCAGACTTTGTGAAGTATGTGCCATGTAAAAGCCATAAAGGGCCACGTACTGCCTTCTGAGGTTTATTTCACACTTTTTAACTTCCAGCCTCCACATGGGGCTTGGACTATCCATCTATTTCTTCAATATGAAGTAAGAGCAGGATTTTCAAGGATTCATTTGAGCATTGTCTGTGTGTGTGAAACCCTCCCACTGAGCTCAGTGGTAACTGAAAGAAAGAATGGGAAGGATATGTGTGGTTAGCCAGAGAAATGGCAATGCCTGGAACTCTCTAAGAGAAAAGTAGCCTTCCATACAAGTGAAGAACTGTCCTCTAGCACTGTTCTTTTGGAACTAAAGCATGCCTGTGAGTTTGGCTTCAGTAAATCATATTACACAGTCAACCATGAGGACTCGATGGAGGGTTTTAACACCAAAATCACAAGCTTTGATACCTCAGATGAACACCTAAAATGAGAATTCCTGTTTTCAGAATGGCACAGTAACATATTGAGCTCCTGAGTGCCATGCCTAGCTCACACTGAACTCTTACTTCCCCTGAAATCTGTGGTAGTATTTTCTTTAATATTAATGGTGCTTCATTATACTTGACATGCCATTGGGAGTGGCACACACAGGAATTTGCTCACTGCTGTAGTTCATTGACATTAGGACTTCTTCAAGCCTCTAATTTGGAGCAAATCAAATACTTCCCATCTTTTTTTCTCACAGTGGCACAAAGGGAAAAGTGGAATTTCGTAAACACATCCCATTTTGGGGTCAACTCTGTTTTTAATGGAACTTCTGTCCCTACTCCACCGAACAGAGATAGTCTTCATGGAGGCATTTTTGAGTGGCAGGCAGCAAGGAGGAATTTGGGATTAGTAGTGGAGCAGCTCTTCTGCCTTCTGGCTTGTCCTTTCATGCAGTGTGCAGGGCAGTGGCTGCTGGGCAGTGGTTTCCTCCTGCATTCACTGTTCCCATGGATATGAGGTGGATGGCCCCTGGTGTGCCAGTTGCACACACATATAACTTGAAAGCCTCTTTCAGTTACGTAGGAGCAGAGCACATGGGGATCTTTGGGACAGAGCTGACGGTGGAAGCTCATAAAATTGCATTATATTCTGGTTCTAGTCACAGGCACAGGTGGTTTAGCAGAATACAGCTTTGCTGTCAGCTTCTTCTCTTGTACAGTCATTGGAACAGATGGTGAAAGGATTGTTGGGGTTTTTTTAAATACAAGCCAATGCTACTTTTTCTTAGGAAAAACTCATCTTGTAGAAGCTGCAGTGTCTGAGTAAATTCAGTGAGTAACAGCATAATCCATTTTTTGCAGCCTGGATATTATGGATCCATCTGGCCTTGGGATCAGCCCTTATTGTCTCATTGACAGATACGTAAAACAACAGACTTAAAAACAGAGAAGTAAGTAGTTATAAATAGGTGGTACTTGGTTATGACTAATTTTTCAGGCACACTGTGACATAGTGGAGAGAAACTGCTCTGTTGTTGGCCACAATCTCCACCAAAACTCACGTGCTTTGCACTGGTGTTGTTGGGAGCTTCTCAGCATCGAGCTGTGACTCACAGTGACAGAGGTACCAGCCAGATGTTCTCCTCCAAACACTGCACGTGAGGTACAGGAATGGGCTTCAGGCATTCTGGCACCAGTTCCTGACTCCACTGCAGATTCCTGCTGCCTCGTATGTCTTTCCGTGCCTCTTTGCTCCATGTTGGATGGGGATGTGACTTCTTGAGTCACAAATGTGTTGTGTTGTCAGAGGTTCAAGCGCTACTGTTCTGCCATCAGCTCTGTAGCTGAAATGAAGCAGATGCCTCCCACAGGTATCCTGGAGCAGTACAGCATTTTTGGGGCACATTTAACCTCAAATGAAAGCATCACTCAGGTCATGTACTTGGGGAGGAAGTTTTTGGGTGTTTGTGATGGGTGTTGTTGACAATAATCTTGGTCTTTCACGCTGACTTTGGAAAGCTGTTTTAGTAAACAGATAAAAGACGTTTCTGCCTTGATCCTTCCATTGACCCCCTGCATATTTCCCTATAATCCAAACCCTCTGCACAATACCCACACAGCACAATCCTCATTCCAAGAGACCATCTGCTTCATTGCCTTAAGCAGTTCTGCTCATTCCTGCCTGCTTCTTGGAGCAGTTGTACATATATATAATAATAACTAAAATGACTGAGCAGAAATACAGTAAAAGAAATGGCTGTAGCTTGGGAGTGACCTCGAAAACGGGGGACACTGTGATGTGCTGGTGAGGCACAGAACACATCAAGAGCTGAGTTCCACAGCCATTGACATGTCGTGGGCAGCTGAGGAAACCCAGCCTTTCACATCTTCTCTTGAGAGCAAGGACTGAGCTGCTGTGTTGCCATGTGAAAAATGTTGTTAATTCCTGTCTTTTTTTGTGTCTGTTACAGTGTTGTACAGAAGTACATATCCATTTATCTACATTGCCATGTTCACAGCACATAAAGCTTGTCAAAGAAGGAATAATGTCTATTAGTGCTCAAAATTACTCCTTTTCTAGTATGGTCCTTCACTCAAGGAGCAGGAAGAAGATAGAAATTAATAATTCCTGGGATTTTTAGCACAGGATAACACGTCCTGATTTAAGGAATAGGAAAAATAGGTGTGTCCATGTGTACACAGAAGTCACATGAGTTTATTTAACTCTAAGGGCAAAAATAAATTTTGTTTCCACTTATATTGAAGAACAAAATAGCTACATTTTTTTAAACATGTAAAAACCTTCATAAGAATGGATATCATAGAAATTTAGTATTTCTCCCCCATTTTTACAGAATTTTTAATATCATTCTCCATGAGTATTTTCATTTATTTTTGAGAATAGTATCTTTAATTATATGTACTCAAATTCTAGAGATATTTACACAGCCTCTCTTTATGTATCTCTGAAGCCCTGGATGCTGCAGGACTGCATTTCAGCATTGTGAGACAAATGATGGAGAGAGTCCTTTTTGGGTACAACAGACTTGGGGTGTGCTCTCTGCTCTTGGTTCAATTATAAATGTCTAAAAAAGTACATACACTCTGCTACTATTATTAGCAATCCCCTGCATGGGTTGGGAAAGCAATGCTCTCCTTAGCCTGGGTTGACATTACTTGATTTTTGAAGCCGAGTTCCTTGGATGCTCCATAACTGCCTAATCCTACGCTTAAGGATAAATTCATCACTTGAATCCTACAACTAGTGACTTGAATAACTTACACTAACGTGGTGCTCAGACTGGCTCAATGCAGCAGGCTGATTTTCACCTGAGGGTCCTTTACATTTCCCTAGGAAATGCATGAATACATTAGTAGAAATTTGATGGAATAAGTTCAGTAACAGAATTTGGAAGAGAGGAAGAACCACAATGCCATTTTGCCTGATCTATACCTATAGCAATTTCCAAGTTGTTACACACACACACATATAAATATACACATATATTTACATATATATGTATGTATGTGCCCAGATATTTATAAAACCAACTACAGCCTTTCAATTGTGTGTGCTGTGATTCATCAGCAGCAATAGTTTTTGGCAGGGACATAATTCCAAATCTTCTGCTGAGGATGCCTGCCAAAACATTGCTGGACAGAGATAGGATGAGGAAAGTTATTTATAAATGGGGATAATTAGGTCCTGTGCTTATTAGTGTTGAGGATGAGACAGAAAGATGGCATATGTAGTAATGAGTATTGTAATATGAGAAGATGCTCTCCAAGATTTTCTAATTGTTGATAGAAAAAATAAAAACCCCTTCTCAGATAAAATAATATCATTATGTGCTGCTCCCAGCTACGAGATTCAGACTGGGAGTGTGTGTACTATACTGTAGGACAGGTTTCAGACTAACGGAAACTTGGAATACTTCCACAGGATCCAGGTGCTGACTGTGGTAACTGAGATTAGATTGTTTCCTCAGTCCTGGACTCTGCATTTTATGTTCAGGCAAAAACAAACCCTGATCAGACATAGGAACTGCATTAACTCCTCTTCTTTGGAAGCAGTGCTCACAACCACACCGTCAGGAGACAGCACTGTGCTGTCTGGTGCTCTGCTCATCACCTCTGTCAGCAGAGGCAAGGCTATTTCTGTGTTCCAGCAGTCATGTAAGGTGTATGTTACACCCCTTTTTTCTTCAAGAGATACTGTCCCTGGGACAAATTCATCTTTCCACTGGTATTCTCCCGAGAGGTATAAATCCAGTGAGCGCCGTATGAAATTCATCCCTGCAGGGTCTGAAGGGCACCCGTGCTCACAGACTGCACAGCACCCAGGACAATGCTCTCAGCCAGTTACTACAGAAGAGTTGGTCACAAGGTGAAGAGAACAGCAATTAATATTAAAGATTTCTTAGCTCCTGGCGTTGTACCAAGCTTACTAGATGGTGTAACCAATGTGTAGGAGACACTTAAGCACACATCTATGTTGAAACAGTTGAATATCCCATTAACTTTTCTTACTTCCAAACTATTTGGACAGGTCTCACAATGCTTGGGATTTTTATGGCCTGAAGCTCCTGAAGTCTCAAGTAAATAGTTGCTTTGGGGGTTTCTGAGTTTTCATTAGAGGTGAGGGGAAGAAATAGTCTTCAGCATTGCAGAGACAAGCTTGAAATACAAAATTGGATTCTCTCCAAAGGTCATTATTCCCCTGCACAGTGTGGGGGTTTTTTAACGCTGGCACAATACTGACACGGTTCAGTGCCTTCAAAGAGATTATTCATATATTTAAAGGTAGGTGCAGTGTAAGCAGTGCCTGGCTTGGCCTGAGCCTTGGTCTCTCTGAAGGGGGGGTGGTGTTGGGAGAGGTCATCTGGCTAAATAGCAGCTGCTATTTGTGCCCTGTCGCCAGCAGAGAATGTCACCTGTGTGGCTGAACATCAACCAGGCTCTCCAGACCTGGAGTTAGCGTCACTTCCCCCAAAACTATTTCATCCCAGGGTTTTGCCTACACATCCTCAATGCAGCCTGTATGTGAAAACACTGCATTTAAATGCTGTTGCCAAAAAAAGAATCAGCAGGCTTTAGACAGCCTGTGCCAAGCTCATCCCTAGGGTGATTTTTTTGAAATAAAGCAGGGAATATCTAAAACAGCTCCTGGCTGAGAGATAGGAAAGGATATTTGGGGGAGCTAGAATTTTGTCTTTGTATTTCTTGTAAAGCATTAAAAGGATCTTTAGAACTAGAAATTGCCTAAAGTGTGTAATTAAGTACGTCACGGTGTCTCAGATGGTTCTGTAGGCAGAGCACTCTCTTTCCTGCTAAGGGAATTTTGCAGAGCAGGTTTTTAGTGGTTTGCAAGGGCAGCTAAAAGCAGTGCTGGGTTTATAGACTGCAGTGCCTAAATATTAAATGCTCAATAGTGACAGTTATTATTAAATGCAATAGAAGCCAACACTGTCAAGACGACAACAACTATTTATTTTTCTTTCTAAAACAGAAAAATAAAGGAAAACAGTGCAAAGAGAGAGCAGCTGAACTTTGCAAAAGCAGCATGTGCTGTTGCAAAAGCAAATTCTCACTTGCTAATCAGGATTAGGAGAAATGCCTGAGTTGTTTCATTGTTGGGAGCTATCAGCAGCACCTGTGCTTCATTAGCAAAATCAAAGTTTACTGTTATCTAAGACAAAAACGTTGTGGGGGGGGAGGTGGTCCTCGAGGCAATGATATCAAATCCCCTTTTGTTTACTGGAGAATGATTACAGTGAAATACTTTGCTTATGTTTCCATTCTTTAGACCATCTGTTTCAAATTAAACCCTTCTGGCAGGATACATCATCATTTATTAGAGCGTTACATTAGATAATGCAGTGTTAGTACGGCTGTTATAAACCCTTAGCTTCATGAGTGTGACTTCAGGGACAGAACTGAGGTGTTTACTTAATGAAAGGGCCAGAGACTGTTAATAAAACTGGTTTTCCAGTTCAGAAATGACTTTTTTTATAGGTCTTTCACAATTACATTTTTGGTGTGTCCTGATTTGCAACTCTGAATGTGTTTGGCAGAGTGAAAACTTCTGGCTTTAGATGGCTGAAAGCGAAGGTAGTGAGAAGGACTTGTCAGTAACAAACTGTGAGAGACCTAATGCTGGAAACACAATCCCTGCACATGATGGGGTGACAGCCATTTCCACAAGTCTCCAATGCCCTGTAGCATTCAAGGCACACCCCACGTGATTCTAGAGCACACAAAGATCTGGCAGGTAATACCCCCACATCTGATGGAATTTTCTACGTTTCCATTCTTGTCCTCTGTAGAAACTCTTTTTTTAATGCTTTCCATCACAGGCAAGGCTTCATACGGCAACAGGCAGAAGACAGGCTTTGGTCCTAGAACTGTCCTGTCACTGCAGTCTCAACGATTTGGGGACAGTTTAAGAAGTACAAGACCTTGCAAGGAGACTTTTTTCTTTTAATTCTCAGTCCCAGTGTACTAAAGAGGCTCACTCACTCCTTACTAAAGGAGTAGGGAAAGCAATTCAGTCCTAGGATAGAAGAGCAGTTCTTCATAGTTATATTTGAGATAGTTCAGTTTACCAGTGATGCCCACTGTTACTAAAATAATTTCTTTCAATCTACTACAATTAGAAAGATGGTGACTGTGAGTGCAAAATTAAGGAATGGATTAATCATGTGTGATATAAAGACTGTATACTTTAGATAAGGCAAAGCCTACTTTTAAATATGCTTATAGAGAGTGTGCCTGGGGAAGAGGACAAGTCTTTCATCTTAAATGAGCTTCTCAGTTTTTTTCTGGTCAAAGGAAATCTGAAGAATCCTCTAGTAGATGATTCACACCACCTAGATTAAATTCAAGATCTGAATCAATGCTAAAATATATATATGTAGAGTTTCTTTCATGCCAAAATCTCCCAAAATTTTGTGCTGTATTTAACCAACACAGTATTTGTCCTGCTTACCCTTCAGCGATGCAGTCAGATAGAGTCAGGAAGCCAGCATCTGCTTCAAAATCTTTTTTTTAAATGATTAAGTCATTATAACCAAAGTTGCTTAAAACCAGTATTCTCTCTTGCTCTATAAAAAAAAAATGTATTAAGTGAGCTTAAGTAGCATCATTTTATAACCCAAAAGTTTAAACTAGTGTATCATTTAAATGTTGCAGGTCTGAAGCAGGCCAGGATGACATCAATATTTCCTTTAAGAAGGCCAGCAGTAAGTCCACAGTGTATGTCTGAATACATGTGGTTCAAATGACATAATGTTAACTTTTTTCTCTCTCTCTGTTGCTCTTTCGAGAATAAATTTACACTTTTTTTTTTACATTGGGAAGGTGATACATGGTGAGTAAATATTTTTGGGGTCATGGAAGAGGCTTTACAAAACCACTTTTCCCTTGTTTCAAATGTCCTTTTATTACTTTGTTTTGTCTTAAAAAAAATGCCTGAAAGTTCATAAATTTTGCTTGCCAGTTGTAGGCTAGAGACCTGCCCTCGCTCTCCCTGTAGCTAATGGTAAAACATCCAAACACTGACTCATCCCTGTGGAGATCCAAGTCCCATCCAGAGATGAGTTGTTTGTATTCCTGGTGAAGTTAACCCCGAGGGCTGCCTGGGCCTGCTTTTTCCACAGGGTTTTCCTGCCTGCCAGAGGAAACCATTTGTTGGGCCTCACCTGTGCTGACCTTTCTGCCAACCTTTTGCTGGCTTTCTGACTTATCTTCTCTTTGTTCTGGTCACAGCATAGTTCAGAGGCCGCCCTGACCTTGGGCATCCTCCTTGAAGGATCTCTGCATCTAACCACAGAAACGGGGTAAGCCCCTGGGAATCATCCCTGAGGATTGGACCTGTGGCATCAGTAGCACAAGCATTTACTGTTTTCGCTAACAGAATAATTCCATTAGTGGGCATCAGTAGGTTGTTATCCTCTTATATGGATTTTCTGCTTACAGATGAAATACAACACAATAAAACTGGATTACAATAGCAGCAAATATAAAAAGAACAAAGAGCAAGAAGCTGGGTAGTTACTGATGGAACACAGGACTGTATATTCAAACTAATGGTGACCTTCAAATTATTTTTAGAGTTTTTTTTTTTTACATAATTGAATTGCAAGTTTTACGAAGTGGTAAGCGTAATCTAATTAAAAAGAACATTTTTGGACATACCAAGGAAAATCTAAGGCAATCTCAAAAGACTTTTGAACATAAATTGTCTAAGTGTATTAGTACCTAACCCAAGTAAAAATAAACTGCAGAATGGAGCATAGGCACAGGAGATTCCTGATGCTGAAGTGTTAGTGCAGAAGAATGACAGCCAAAATGCAGCACTGAGGCAAACAATCAATATTATCCATTTTCATTTTCTAGCACAGTAAGATTGCCCAGATGTTCAGCAATACTTTTTTTGTGCTGGGGAAACAATTTTGACTATTGCTTAACAACAGTCTGAAACTTTTCTGGTGGTGAGCAGAGCTCAGCCCTGGTGCATTTGGTGACGCTACCGTGCACTTGGGAAACTTGCCTGTGTTTATTACTGGGATTTTGACCCCAAGTGGCAGATTATTTGTGCAAGCAATGCACCTCGAATAGCACTGAAATTTCAAATTGAACCATATGATTTTAGAATTCAGTTCAAGCAACTGAGAGATTTATCAGGAATTCTTTTATTTGTCTGATCCAGCTTCAGCCTGTCCCTGTCCCCAAGTGAGCGATGGTATCTGGTGCAATTTTTTCCTTCTTTTGTGAGATGCTGGAGGTCAAATGGGATTCAGGTTAGAGAGCAGGCTGGAGGGGAAGAGGTAGGACACGTGGAACCATTTAATGCAGAATAAGTATTACTAGGGTTAAAAGAGAAAAGGCATTATGAGAGGAAAGATTTAGAAGGCATTTGCAGGACTCTGGGAGACTGAGACCTGGGGAAAAGGGACCATGCTACTTTAGGAGGAATTGGATGTGAGATTTTGAAACTGACCTTTTTTTCTTCTGGGCTCTTAGTAAGAACGAACATACACAGTATAAATACACACACCTGCCTACATAACAAGACAAACTGAAGAAAAGTAATAAAATTAACATTTAAAAGCTATATAAGAAGAAACAGCTGAGTATCTTAAATACAGCAGGCAAGAAGGATAAAGGAGGGTCTGTAACAGATTTTCATCAGGGTCAGATTCACTTACGTGACCCCTGGGAGCCACTGTTGGTCTGCGCCAGAGCCAAAGGACCTGTGCTCCAGTCAGATGTGTCTCCTCTGCACCATATCTGTGTGAGGCAGAGACACGGAGTGGTGGACAGGGGAAAGACACTCCGCTGGGAAGGCTGGAAAGTAGCTTCACTTTAACAGAAAGACCATTTTCTTTTGGGCAGGCACAACGTTCTTGTACCGCTGCTGTCAGTGCCACAGGAGGCTGAGCGTGTTAACTCCCGGGCTCAAGGGAACACAGCTCTGTGTGCTCGGGGCGAGGGGGGCAGGTTCCGGTCTCAGTGGCTCTGGAGTCACTCACGCCGGTTGAAATCTGGCAGTTGGAAACTCTGCCCAGCCGGCATGTTAGTGGAATAACAGGAATAGTATTATAGAATTTGTAGTGTGGGGAATGTGGGTATGGAGTTGGAGCTGGAACAGGTGGACAGGACTGGCAAGAATGCATAATTAAATATGCAAAGACTGGATAATGGAATCTCTAAAATCTGCTCACATCCCAAGGTCCACATTCAGCAGCAGTTCCGTCACCATTTGCAAACTGCTGAATCTGACAGGTAGAAACCAGTACTGAATTTGGAATGTCAGCTCAGGAAAAGGGGGGGTCTGTTCTGGTTATCCTTTCCTGAGGCCTCTCTTGTTAAGACAGCACCACTGCCCATCAACAGGTAATTAACATTCCAGTGTGAGGTAATTAACATTCCAGGTCCACCGTGTCTTTCTTCTGCGCAAGGCAATGTGTGGAGCTGTAATGAGCTCTGGCTTCTGAAGGGAGTCTCCATGTCAAGAGGGGAGCAGCATTCAGGCCAGAGGCCGAAGCAGTGGGACGGGAATGCCTGGGTGGGTGCTGCCAGCTCGGCTCTGCTGAGTCCACTTGGCTGGTAACCACTTTTATTTCCCAAAACGCAAGTTCCTGGTTTCCAGTGCTAAGGTCCCAGTGCTGCCTGTGAGAGATTGATTCCTGTATGACAGAATCACAGAATCGCTGGGGTTGGAGGGGACCTGGAGATCATCCAGTCCAACCCACCAGCCAAAGCAGGGTCTCTGAGAACAGGTGACACAGGAATGCATCCAGGTGGTTTGGAATGTCTCCAGAGAGGGAGACTCCACGACCTCCCTGGGCAGCTGTTCTAGTGCTCCGCCACCCTCAATATGAAGTTCTTCCCCATGTTGAGGTGAAACTTCTTGTGTTTCAGTTTAAGGCCATTACTCCTCATCCCATCGTGGGCACCAGTGAAAAGAGTCTTCTCTTCAGACTAAACAGGCCCAGCTCCCACAGTCTGCCCTCGGAAGAGATGCTCCAGACCCTTCATCATCTTTGTGGCCTCTGCTGGACCCTCTCCAAAAACGCCCGGTCTTTGTTGTACTGAGGAGCAGCTGGACACAGTGATAAGGCTCAGGGCTTGTAATTAACTATGATGGACTTGGCAGTGCTGGGTTAGTGGCTGGACTCAACGTACAGGTCTCTTCCACCCTGAAGAGTCACCTCCTCAGGCGGTTAAACCAGGCAGGGCTGGCGGGGATCCCCTGCCCAGCCCCACACGGTGACCCGGCTGGGGCGGAAACCGGTTTGGGAGCGGCCAGGCAGGTCCAGCCCCTGCGCCCGGCCTGAGACGGGCGCAGCTCCGCGGGCACCGCGGCTGGGGGAGAGGGGTCCGGGCCGGGCCCATAAGGGTCTGTGAAGGGCCGGGGGTCCGTGGGGTCCGTGGGGTCCGTAAACCCCCGTGCTCCCCGTTCGCGGAGGAATCTTGCCCCGCGCTGCGCTCCGTCCGGGGCGGGGCGGGCGGCGTGGGGCGGGCTCGCCGGTGAGGGGCACGCGGCCGCCCC
>VZTD01003772.1:882597-893282 GCA_013397725.1 Rhagologus leucostigma
CCCCGGCCCGACGGGGCAGCCCCGAGGCGAGGCGGGGACCCCACGACTCGTTTCCCGGTGAAATTCCGTGTGGTGACCTGCTCAGAGCAGAATGCAGCTGAAGTTCGTGAACACCCGTGGAACGCCGGAGCGCCCGAGTGCTCTGGAGGGATGTGCCAGCGCTGGGTTTTGTTCAGATAGCTCGGAGACTTGCCCTGTGCAGATCCCTTTATTTTGATGCTTTTCAGCCAGCGAGGCCGCCAAGCCTCAGGCTTGTGATAAATGCAAGCACTGGGCAGAAGAGGTGCCCTTTTTTTTTTTTTTCACCATGTCTCGCTGTTGCTGTATAGCTGCACCAGGGTTTTTCAGCTCGGCAGCGGCTCCCGTGTGGATGCCAAGCACTCTCAGGCACTGGGCAGGCACTGGGCCTGCTGCTCGTGTTGGTCACGAAGCTGCCTGGTCTTAAATCCTTGTAAAGGTAGTGGCGCTTTGAACCCAACTCAGTCGTGTTCTTCAGCGTTGAAACACGCAAGGGTTGGCTACATTTTTTCTGAAACTTTAATTAGGACGTGCAGATATCTGTATTGAGCTGTGGCTCATTTAGCTTCTGTCTGGTAGAATTACCTCCCAGGGGAGACTTACGTCAGGCTCCAGTTTAATCATAGTAAATCCAAATCTAAGCACTAACAGATTTTTATTGTATAATGCATCGTTTTGATTTTTGAGAGGCTACAGGATCAAATGCTCACATAAATAGGTCTATGTACACCCTGGTGATAAAAATAAAACCTTCATTAAATAAGGTTGCAGCTCGTTACACAGTTATACTGAGGGAGGTACTAAAGCTGCTTATTTTTCTGCAGCTCCAGGCCTTCCTGGTTCTGCTAAATGTTGATTTTCTTCAAGGATTCTGAAGTACTTTCAGACTCATGTAATTTTTTTTTTAAACCAATCCAGGGAGTAGAGATTGTGCAGTAAGTGACGGAGCTGTTGCCATTGCCTGAGCAAATATGGCCAGATAATACTTCCTAGCAGTTCAGAATAGCTTAACCCCATTCGTCATAGTGTGCAAACAGTGAGAGTGTAAATATATTACCCTAGATGAATTTGTTTTCTGCTGCTTGCAGTCTACCGGTTGGTGTGCTGTGGCTTAGTTCGTGCCTGCTTGAAATCTTAATCTTGACTTTTGGATGTTGTTGGCAGAAGCACTTAATGTGAAAAGTTGTTAAATGGCTTATAAATACACAGAATATCTGACCACTGCTCTTTGGGGGCAGGGAACGTTTAGAAAGTCAAATCTGGAGTAGATAACCAGATGCTACAATATTCTTAACAACCAATGGCTTTTCAGGTTTGAAACAAACGCATGCAAATATCAAACTTGTTATTGGTCAGATAGGGTATCACAGTTGGGATGTTGCACTGGTCTGTGCCACTTGCACAGAAATTGTGCAGCTCAGTTCTTGGAGAAGGTAGATCTAGTTGCATTCATGTGGAATACTTTATTTCAGATATCAGATGAGTTATTCCCTTTGCTGCTTTACAAATGTGCTTGAATTGATTTTAGAGGTTTTTTTGTTTTCCTATTGTATCTTGCCAGCAGTATAGTTTCCAGTGAATCAAAATAAGTATCCCGTGAAATAGCAATAGAACTTCTTGTTACTGGACTATTGTTTCATTTTTAATGCCTTGCTGAACTTTAACAGCTTGAGGAATGTGTAGATCCTCATTGTTTAATGGAAATCATGTGTTCAGTAAAGCAAAGTGGGGGCAGGAGGGCTTTGAACAATCAGTCTTGCTGTGAGAAATAGGTATGGGAAACAGCAATTTTCTATGAACAAATTACTGTGTCCCAAACGGAATAAAAATTATTTTTGATTTAAAAATCTATCATCAAATAAACAAGTTTAATAATGGAAGAAGTGAATTCTGGTATGAATGAAATATGCTCTGGAGTGACACAGCAAAAGGATTTGTATTAATGGGGTGGAGGATCAGTGCAGAGAGGGGCCCAGACTAATGTGGGGAAGGTTTGGACAGGGTTGGTGATGATGGTGCAGGGATGGTGCTGGCGGTGGGAGATCTGTGGCACTGAACCTGTGATAGCAGAGAGAGGGGAAGATCCCCATGTCCTCAGGAGGAACCGGCTCAGCTGTCTGGGTGATGTGCAGAGTGGGGTGCTCGTGTGCACTGCGACAAGTGGAAGAGAGATTAAAGTGGCATGAGGGGAGAGAGTGCTAAAAACGATGAAGGGATAATAAAACACTCCAGGCTGAAAAACATAGAAAAGTTTTACTGGAGAGACCTGATGTGACCTAGTTTAAAGCAGAAAATAATTCTCAATGTGCACTGCAGAAGGTTGGAGTCTTTGTAAGATGTTGTTGGTGGGGGTGGTTTTTTAGCCATTTGATGCAAATGTGATTGATAAAGTGCAAATTTTGTAGGTGTTATCACAGGGCCTTTTAAATACGGAGCATTTTCTTTCTTTAATGCTCAGACAACACCTTTTCCTCTTTTCCTGGGTATCCTTCCTGGTTAGTTTTTCTTGTCAAAAAACCCTACTATTATATCCTACAAGTTTTCTGTTGCTCACTGCTTTTATTTCGCAAGAATTAATTCAGGTGGCTGGCACTAAGTGGAAGATTTACCTCTGTCAAGTTACACCTTTTAACCTATGACATCAACTTTTTTTTCATGCAGGCATTTAGTTATACCTTTCACAGAAAGGTTTGAATCAGTTTCCTGGTACAAGTGGTTAAATTGTCAGTTTTAGCTCTTCAACTGTATCTGGAAATAAGGCAAGACTATATAGCTGTAAAATTCCCCTGCCTCTTAGTCTCCCCTATCTAAAAATGACTCTTTAAATGTGTTTGTTTAGACGTGAACCACTGGCTCTTATCAACCTCAAAAAGAAAAATGAAGAAACCGGGGAAGAAGAACTTGCCTCTCGCTTAGATCACTGCAAAGCAAAAGCCACCAGGCACATATTCCTTATCCGTCATTCCCAGTATAATTTGGATGGCCGGGCTGATAAAGACAGAACTCTGACCCCACTGGGTAGGTATCACTAGTAGCATCATCCTTTGCGTTTTGAGGAAATTATTTTTCACCTGGTGAGTACAGGTCAGTAACTCAGCACTGTTCTGGGTCTTGCTGCCAAACTTTAATCCGCTTTCTGGATTCCTTTGTGGCAGAAAGAGGTTGTGAATAAGTTTGTTTTCTTCAGTTTTGATCCTCTAAATCCAAACATTAAGATGTGATTTAGAGAGTTCTAAACACGCTCAGTTGTAAAGAAACTTGTCAAAGGAAATTCCAAATTATTTTAAGGTTGCTCGAGCAAATTTTCATGGCAGCTGTTGTAATTCCTAAAGGCTGAGGCTTTTAAACATCGCTCCATTGAGATGGATTTCTCTTAAAAGGTGACTTGTGTTTCTCTTAATTTAATCTGCTGATTTATTAAAAAAACACCTCTGACTTTCAGTTGGAGTGTTAATTAAATACATTTCACTTTTGCTGCTGTCACTGTTTCTGGGAGTACTGCTAATCAGTTACATGAAATGAGGATAACCTCTGTCTGTGTTAATCTTAACTCACTGATCCTGTGACTAGGTCTCAAATGCTAATTAGTATTACTTCTAATAGTGTACTTTAAAAGCAGTGGACACTTCCTTGATTATATATGTGCCAACACTGTTTTTAGAGGGGGAGGAATTATTACTGTGGACTTTTTTTCCACCCACATCTTAATTACTGGTGTGCAAACAGGAGTGAAATGCTGATTGCAGGCCTCAAGTGCTGTCTTAAACTGGTAACAGAGCATAATCTTAATCCTGTCTCATCCTGTGCCTTAAGTAAGTGACTTAACCTGTCTGTTGTCTTTTTACCTGCCTGCATGAAAGGTGGGATGAACCTTCCTGAGGCTGCCCAGGTGCTGTGAACTGTGCCAAGCTGGTGTTGTCTTTATGAACAACAACACACTTTCAGGCCTGAGGGGTCAGTTGCTTCCTTGGGATGGGGCTAGCAGGGATATTGAATACTTCAGTGGAAGTTGCTGAGTAAGTTTTGATTTTTTTTTTTTCCTAATTAAAACAAACAATTTTTTTCCTGCCGATGGAAATATGACTTGAAATTGTCCAACCGGTAAACTTGGCCTGGGTAAGTAGTGGCTCTGATAGAAATGTGTTCCAGTTGCTTTTTGAAAGGAAGAAGGCTGACGTCGATGGAGGCCTTTTATGTCTGCTGGACAACTCTCTTGGTAGTTTGCGTGAGGTGCTTACGGGAGTGTCACCAATTTATATAATAAATGTGCTTTTTAAGGTCGAGAGCAGGCTGAACTGACTGGACACAGGCTGGCAAGCTTGGGATTAAAATTTGATCAGATTATCCACTCCTCCATGACTAGAGCAACTGAAACAACTGAAATTATAAGCAAACATCTCCCAGGTAAGAGACTTCCTTTAATTTTTCCTTGTCTTCTGATCCTTAAAACTGCTTCCAGTAGAATTCTAAGCTTGTCCTTAAGGTTGAGATGTTATTTAGCCATTTTCCAGCCCTTTGTGAATGTCTGTATTTATAAAGAAACCTGCAGCTGTAATTCTGCTTGTTTCCAGTTTATCTTTAAAAGTACAAATACACTTTTTTAAAAGTATAACAGACAGGGAAAACAGCTTGCTGTTCTGTCGAAAATTGAAGTAAGTTGTCTTGCTGATGGCAAAACAGTTTTGTTGGAGAGATTCACATCCCTTGACAGAAGCGTGTAGACTAAAATGGGCTTTAGGATGGAGAGTAAGCCTTCCTCAAAGACTGTGAAAAATGTATTGATTGTAAAGTTGTGGGGCTGTTTGTAATGGCATGTGAACTCCTTTCTGAATGTGTATCTAATATTTCAGGAGTGAAAAAAATCAGTACTGATCTGCTGAGAGAGGGAGCACCTATAGAACCAGACCCTCCAGTCTCCCACTGGAAACCAGAAGCTGTGGTAACTGTTTCTTTGAAGTTTTCTATGTTTATGGTTTTTTTTAGTATACTCTGTACGGACAGTAGCAGTAACTTGCAGTGTCTGAGCTGATGATTGTTATCACGGCCCTTAGATAACTGCATATTTTCCTCCTCCCCATTAAGTGTGCCGAACAGTTACAATAACCTGCAGTCCTTGAGCAGTAGTTCAGCCCCAAGTGTGCACCCCAATAACCAAGAGCTCTTGAGGAGAGGAGACTCAGGGAATGCAGACAGTGGCCCGTGCTGCTCTGAGCTGTGTGTAACTGTGACCTCGGTGCCTTTAGCAGTATTATGAAGATGGAGCTCGAATTGAGGCTGCTTTTCGAAACTTCATTCATAGAGCTGATGCCAAACAGGAGGAGGACAGCTACGAGATCTTCGTGTGCCACGCCAACGTCATCCGCTACATCGTGTGCAGGTACGGGCTGGCTGCCCTGCTCACCTGGGGCTTCTCAAGGGAGGGTTCAGTGAAACAGGGTTGGCTCGGCACCACTGAGGGAGGAGATGTCTTGATTTGGCTTCTTTGAAATGGTTGGAGATCAGTGGCTGCATTGTGAGCAGCTGCTTCTGCAGCTTCATCGAGGTACATTTGAAAATTAGAACACTTTCATTCTAATTCTAAAGCAAAAATGGCTAAGTCGGTGAAACTTAACCTTTTTTGTACATCTGGACAGTTACTTTAATTACCATATGCTTCTGCTTCTATAAACCTGAGGGCAGGGCCTGTTGGAAAAGATTACAGATAGATGCATTACTGGATGCTTCTCTTTGAGGTGACATGAATTTGATCTTACATAATTAAAGATTGATTCAGTTTTTGGAATTCTTTACTAATGGATACTTTGGAGTGATGTTCAAGTTGCACGAGTGTGTTTGTGCAGTAACATCCAGTATTGGATTAAGGGGAGAGTGGATCTTTCCAATAACATCAAGGTGTTCATAAAGGAGAAAACAGTTCTGGATCTTTGCCTGTCTCTGTATCCAGTCAGCTGAGTCTGTTTTATTCCCCTTCCTCATCAACAAAGCACTGTCTGTAAGATAATTTGTCGTGAGCAGGACAGATGTGATTAAACTTTAATCTGATCAATACCTACAACAATTTCAGTTAGCTTTATTTAGCTGAGCTAGTTAAATGCTGGCCTGTCTGCTCTGTGGGCTGCTTTAGAGCCTTTCAAAATTGCTGTACTTAAAATTATTGATCAGGTAAACAGAATATTCTTTCCTGTGCTAAAAAATACCATGTCGCTCCTGCCAGGGCTTTTTCTGAAATACTTACATGCTTTTTCTCTTTGCTGTTGCTTTCCTCTTCATTTTAATGTGTCTTCTGTGCCTTCTATCCCAGGCAGTCTGATTGAATTGAACACAATCCATGTAACATTCCCTTCAAATCTAGCTTGGCTCTAGTGGTATTTAATTTCTTGGGCTTTCTACAAGACTGTCATAAGAGCCAAAACCAAGTTATTCCTCAGTATCAGAGGCAAAAGCTGTTTGAGGCAACATGGTATTTTTTCCAGCTGTTTAATACAATTGATGGAGCTCCTGAGGCTGTTGAGTTAGGAATTTCAGAATGGCTGCAGGCCAGCTCTGATGCTGTGTTTCTGTGGAAGGCACAAGGTACTTTTTCTTGCCCTTCCTGAGGAATGATGTAGCCGATGAAAAGTAGTTCTGGTGAATTTCTTCCATAGGCACGTGCAGGCCACTGGAGTGAATCCTGTGTCACTGCCTCTGCTGTGGTGGCGTGGCTGAAATGGAGTGACAGTCACTGTTTGCAGAGACGAGGTGGATGTGGCAGAGGCGGCGCTGGGGTGCTGAGCCAGCTCCGCCCTGTCCCACCTGCACAGGTGTGGTGCTGCTGCAGCTCGCGGGGACGGCCGGCCGGAGCCTGGGCCATCCCCGCTTCTGTCTGTGACGGGGCTCAGAGCACTCCCGGCAGCCTCGCTGCATTCGAGCTGCTACCTTCTGTCCACTTGAACTAATCCTGTCAGCAGTAATCACACCCATCTGGGGGACTCTGCTTAGCCAAGTGCACTCTTGGCCCCAGTCCAGTTACCAGCGCTGCGGTTTTATATCAGTTCCACAAGAAAAGGATTTTTTCCAAGGCTGACTGGGGGCATTGATAGGCAAGCTGCACAATGCCCACCACTTTTGATTTTCCCCCTCCTTCCCCGCCTTATCTGAGACACAAGGTGATGCTGTGAGGGCACGTTAATTTAACTGTTCATGAATTAATAATATGTGTGTTTTTGTCACCAGAGCACTGCAGTTTCCCCCGGAAGGTTGGCTGCGACTGTCTCTCAACAACGGCAGCATCACTCACTTGGTGATACGTCCCAACGGCAGAGTGGCCCTTCGAACACTGGGTGACACAGGTTTCATGCCTCCAGACAAAATCACACGCACCTGAGTGAGCACAATGGCTGGATGGCTATCCAGGAGCTGCCTCTAGTCTCTTTGCACTAGCACATTCTGCTACAGTACCACTAGATTTTTATTACTTTGGAGTGTGATGCTGTCTTAAAATGTCCTTTAGCCCCTTTCCTCCTTCATATTCATATCTGCCTTTCAGTCCAGAAAAGAAGAAACCTTTGTAAGCCTGAAGCTGTCCAGTCCTTAAGTACTCCCCAAAACTCAAAGCTGAGCTGTGGAATACAGAGATTGAATGTCTGCTCAGCAGTTGCAAGAGCACTGACTTTTCCCCCACCCTGCTGTGAATTTCTCTAACCAAAGCTTGCTCCTGTGGGTATTTTTCTTGTGCAGGAAAGCGATTGGTGTGGGAACAGCCTTGTATCACACTGCAGCTAAAACAAAAGGTGAGCCAGCTTGTTCCAGCTCCTGCAGGGGTGACAAACAGGGTATTCTGCTGTTCAAAGGACAAAGGGATAAAGCTTCAGTTTTTGTAAGCTGTTGAGTGTGTATGTTGATGTTGTGTCATTGTTCCTCTCTGCCCCCAAAAAGCCCATGTAAACTGTGCCTGGAGGTTATGAGCATAAAGGAAAGAGGGTAAAAAACCATTTGCCTCAGAGCTGTGGTGCTAGACCTAACTGCTGCTTATATTGTGTTCCCCCATCCTCAGAATGTCCTTCAAGATGTTCTTAAGAATGTTTTTCAGTCTTGTAAATACTTTAACTAAAACATGGTCTGGAGAAGGCTGTAGGGATAAGCCTGTAGCAGTAAGGTGGGAGGAAAGGAAAGCAGCAATCTATCTCCTCAAAGTGCTTTCAGTTACTGACACATTTTTGAGTACTCTTTCCCACTTATTTGTATTTGTTGATACCTTTCTTTCAGAGTAGAGCAATACCACCACAGAGTTCAGGGTAGTGATGCTGCAGGTCAGAGGTCCTGCAGCACTGGAGGAAACTACTGCTGCCAGAATGGTGAGCAAGTGGCCATGGGAGGGCTTGTCCAGGCTGACTGTATAGGACAGGCACTGGGCAGAATGCTCCAAGTGCCCCCTTCATACAGCTCTGACACTGCTGGGCTTGTGGGAGGGCTCAGAAGAATTCTGAAGCTTGCTGGGCACCTGAACCTGTGTAGAAACTTGGCTCAGGTAAGAGGTGGAGGCTTGGAAAACTTCCCCATAGGCATTGTCTGCCTTGGGGAGAGAGCACAGACTGTAGGACAGAAAACAAAAGTAGGACAGCAGCCAGAGCTTGTTTGACAGGTTCTCTGATCAGTAAGGATGTTGATGAGATACTGAACTTAACTCCTGTCAGAGCTGTGTGAAGCATAATCAGGGCACACAACCAATGGAGAAGAGGATTTAAGGGCCTGATACTGAGCAGTTCAAGGAACAGGGACTGGTAGGGAACAAACTGATTGCTGTGTAGTGTAAGGTATGGGGGCAAGAGGAAACCATCATGAACTATCTCTCATTGATGCAATGAGATTAATTTATCAGTTTTTGTCTATTAACTTTTTAAACATTTTGAATAAAATACTTGGTCTGTCTTTCTTTCCTGTCTCTTCAGCTGAATGGCTGCACGGGCAGCTGTAGCAAGTGTGGCTGGAGCTCTGTGGGGACTGCCAGTGCAGGAGCCATCGTGTCCCACACTCCTCAGGGCAACAGCTCTTGCACCAACCATCTGAACTGTAAACTTGAGATGGGAGCCAGAGCAGTTAACTGTCATCAGCCACAGAGCTGCCCAAGAGGGGAACTGCTGTAGCCTAAGCATAGCCATTTGCAGGGTTGTGTCACCACCACGAGGAACAGGAGCACCTATAAGATGAAAATTCTGTGCATTTTTGTGTGTGTGTGTGCACATGTACCCGCTCACACACATCCCCTTCTACACCCTCTGTGTCACTGAACAAGCTCTTGGTGGGCAACCAGAGGACACAGCACGTCTTGGCACAGGTACAGAAATTAACAATAGTTTTGGTGACACTTAATTTTAAATTTCATGTTTTCCACCCCCACCTTAAGTCTTTTTTACCATAGTCTGAGTTCCTGTCTCTTCAGCACTGTAAGACTCCTCTTTTAAGTCTGTGGTGGTGTAGTCCATTGTCACTGTGCACACACAAAGCAGCTGCAGGTATTGTGTGAGTGAATGGCCCTGTCATGGCATCAGCCCAGCTCCTTCTCCCCACGTCCCATTCTGAACACAGGGTGACACGTTCAGCTATTCATTTGGTTTTTAATAGAAAGTGGGGTACTTCTGTATTTTTAACATGACACTTTGCTAATTAAAAAACAACCAACAAAAACACAACTAATTTTTTGCACCTTTAAAAGTGAACTTTTGGCCAAGAAAACACAATTCAAGCACTATCACTCTGATTTAAAGTGTCTCCACAGGCTCAGTGTTGAAGGGCTTTCTTCACAAAATCACAAATGATCAAATCGCTACATAAATTGCTATTTTTTACACAGCTGAAGTAATACATTGTTAGAAAAATGACCTCTTAAGTGCAGTACAACTGGACTAATGCACATTATATAACAGTTAAAAAAAATACTCTCCTGACTCAACCAAAACATTACAAAGTGAAAGGCAAGGGCGTGGTGGGTGTGGTGGGTGGAGGGGTGGGTGTAGGGGGTGTCTGGCTCCATGTACATACCACTAACATACATTTAAATATTAAAAAAATAAAGCAAAGCATAATAAAGGTAGAAAGGACAAAGAACTGGAAGTGTTAGTAACAGTCTCCTGGCTCAGTAACAAACTCTTACCAAAAGGGCAATGCTGCTGTTCGACAGCTCTGAAGGACCAGGGTGGAGAACAGCAGCTGCACCCACAGCAACTTAGCCCAGCAGTTTGGCTCTAACATAGTATTAGACAATTACACCAGCTGATCAATTTCTCCAAAATGATGATGTAATTTACATTAAATTATTTAAAAAACCCAAAACCAACCAGCAAAAAAAGAAGCCAGTCTCAAACCTTTTGAAGTAAAACTGGGGGTATGTAGGACCTTAAAATATTTTGAAAACAAGGAGCCTGCAGCATAAAAATAAAAAATTAACAAAAAAACCCCTTATGAAAAAGTCAGTTAAAAATACTTGGTAACAGCAGGTTATGTTTGTGGTTCTGTTTTTTTCTTTTGTTTAAAAGATGTTTCTTAAAGTATGACACCCCCCCAAGCCCCTGGTACTTGTCTGGAAAATGACTGAATGAGAGGCATTTATATAAGTAGCTCTTCCTAATGTCCAGCTCCATGGAACTAGGCTTAATTTTAACAAAAGAGCAAAATAACCCTTTTTTTTTTTT
>VZTD01003772.1:893314-909250 GCA_013397725.1 Rhagologus leucostigma
TTTAAGAATAATTTCTAAAAGAGGAGTTTCTCCCCCAGTGGAGAACTATCGCACCAAATAATCCAACTTAGAGACATTAAAAGACATCCTGTTCAGAAAGCCCCGAGAAAAACTGTATTTTATCTGCCCCTAGTAAGTGGATGCCACTTTTTTTTTAAAACTTCTAAAAGAACAAAAATTTAATTAAAAAAATATATTACAAAAGGCACTACTGAGCTTGCAAAAGCATTAAGTGCAGTGTTTTAGGTTTGTACCAATCACGAACCTATGAGGGTGCACAGTTTGTGTAGGAACAGTCACTGCCGTGTGAGCAGCCCCGGGTCTGGGATGGCCCCGGGACCGGTGGGACCCTGGGGGCGGCCGCGCCGGCCCCTCCTGCCTCCCACCCGTGTTTGCTAAACTTGGTGCCCTTCCCTTCCAGCCCTGCAAAGTGGCTCCAAGCTCTCACTCACTGTGTGGCACCAGCCCATCCTAACCCATCCCTTCTCACCAGCACAGCCCTGCAGAGCTTCATTTTCTGATCAGATTTATCTTCTAACAGTAGATAGGTCTTCTTTTTTTTATTCTTAACCTAGAAAGCTCGGTTTCTGGAAGCCTTTACAACCACTAGGCTTGATAAGGAAAACACACTGGAGTTTTGAAAAGCTTTCTTAATCTCAGCATCACGCTGTCACAACAAGTCGTTCTTACAGAAGGCTGAAGAATAAAATTACTGACTGCTGTAACAAAAACTCATTACCACGTCCACACTAGAGACATAGTAAAAGCTCAGATTTCATAAAACTATTTTTTGTCCTTAGTCCTCTGTCTTTACAGCTGGGAAACAGCTACCTCCTGGGCCACTGGCTACCACGTTAACATACTACAAACTAGACCATTAAGGTAAGGTATCTTGCTGGTAAATTTGCTGAGATTATTGCTGATGTGCTTTTGTGTAGTAACTATTAAAATCTGCTAGTGTTAACAGCTTCTCTGGGGAAAATAAGCAGCTAATTTTAAAGTTTTTTTCCTTAAATCTTCACACTACCACTTAAAGGAATCCCAGTAGTTTCTATAGTGCCCCGTTTCTAATGCACTCGGTAGATCACGGTGTCTCTAACAGCCTCAGAACGAGCAGAGCCCCAAGGGTCTCCGTGCAAAGCTGTGCACACGCACACGGACAGACAGGAGAGTGTGGGTGTGGGTATCAACTGCCCAGCCCAGCTGGCTGTAAACACTCTCTGCTTATGCACAGGGTTTCACATCCCTACTCCACGCTGCAAAGTCATCCTTGCATTCCCAGGCACGTTTTAGGCTTTTCCCCCTGCAAGCAGGAGAACGTTTCACTTCCTGCCATCGATTTCCTCTCCCATGTTCTATTTGCTGATGATGCATTTCCTCGACTATCCAAGGTAAAGAAAGGCAGTTGAGGGCTGTGTGTTCATTACAAGGAGGATAAGTAGTGACAGCAAATACCACCATTGCTATGGGACAGTTCAGCCCACCGTGGTACTGGCAACAAGGGTTAATTTGGAGCTACTGGACAACTGCACTGTCACGAACTTCTTGCATATCACCAGTAATAATCTACCTCGTATATGGCATTAAGACATATATTCCATTTTTTAAACATACAGTTGTCCTCAATTGAGGAAAAATAAATAGCCAAATACAAACCTCATGTCACTTTAGTAACATTGTAGTTTTTCCTCCACTCTAACAATGACAACAGCACTGAAGTCCCGGGATGATGAGTTGTATTTTAGTGGGCAGGAGGCTCTGAGAAATAGCGCAGGACACGGGCGGGGCTGTAGCGCCCAGGGCTCCCAGGCTCTGGAGGGAACGAGGCGGCACTGCTGTGTTTTCCCGGACTTCCTGGTATGGGACTGTTTCTTCCTGAATTAGGATACACTGAAGCGTTTGGAAGGCCAGCAGCAATGGTTTGGGACCGGAATCTTGCCTTCAGTGCTGGACTCGGCCAACTGAAAGAAACCAGAAGTCATTGTGCACTTTTAAAAGGAAACTGCAATAATGAGAGCAGCACTTTAACTCAGAATCACTTTAGATCTCAGCACCAGCTGAGAAAAATCCTATCTGGTAAGAGACAGGTCTGGAAGAAGAAAAGGAACAGGAAGAAGAAAAGGAACAGGAAGAGCACGAAATACTCTATGTAGATGTGTTGCCCCCACCAGTAAGACATCATTTCTTTCAAATTGGCCATGAAGACACACACTATCCTTCACATGAACAATTCCTTTGGGCTGGGGTAATAAAGGGTAAAAATAAAAACAGTAATAAAAAGATGTCTAAAGATATTGAATTCACCTTAACATCCCTCTGCACAACCCAAGTACCACAAGGCAACACAGCATTCCTGCACTGCATCAACAACAGGAATGAATTACAAACCAACAGCACAACTACCACTGAGTCCAGTGAAGGATCCAAGTACCAAATCAGTGAAGTGAGACATTGGCCAGGAGGAAAATACTCATGTCTGATTTGTCTGTGGAGACATGCTCAAGTTACCTGGAACAGCAGTGGAATGGAAGGAACATGACTGCAGCACCAGGAAACTCCTTATCGATAGACACCAGCCCAAAAGGCTTTGGTGATTAACTTCAGAAAACAGTCAATTCTGCTGAATATTTAAAACATGGGTTTGTGGGCAACAAGGCCTGAAATTCTGCTGTTCCAGATGACCCGCTAAAAATGTAACTCAACTCCTGCGACTGAGTTTGCAGCAATACCTCTGCCTGTCAGATGAGGAGTAGGACTGCACCGCGTGTTTCCATTTGTAAATCATTGGGTATTTCTGGGGATCAACCTCTGCTCCTTCTATAGCTGCTAAGACATCACCATCCAGCTTCGAGGGCTGCTCCCTAAAATGGAAACAGAACTAGATGAAAAGAGAACCGTGTATTTGTTCAGGCAATAAAACATCCCAATTCCAAAACACTTAGTGTTTATGTAAGCAAAAAGATTGCCTTTGCAAGCAAGAGTTTAAAAAGGCAGTTCTTACCCAAGCAGGAATAACTTTAAATTGTCATTTGTGGGTGAAGTCTTCAAAAGAAACTTCTGGGAAGAAAGTTCTTGACGTTGCGCCTCCTTAGTCTGAATTCCGGATTCCCTGGATACTCTCTCCTTTTCTAATGATATTTTGTGGTCTGTCCTTAACTTGGTCTCTCCAGGTTTTCCTGTAACACTCGGCTCAGAAGAACTTGCCAGTGACACTGCATAGCAGGTCTTGTCCAGAATTCCCTCATTCTCAGTTTTTTCAGTGATTTTATGAGATACTCCTGCAACCTCTTGTTCTTGGAATGACAAGCTTTCAAATTCTGACATCAAATTGGAAACGGGTGACACGAGGCATTCTGACCCATCATGCAGCTGCTTTCTGTCACTGATGATCCTTTCACTGGACACAGGACTGCAAAACCCATTTTTGCTGGAAGCAGCTCCCTTCTCGTAGTGTCGAGGGTGAGCTGAGGTTTCAATGATGTTTCCTGCACACTCCATGGACAGGATATCACACTCAGCATCTCCAATGGCATCAATGCTGGGCTCCTTGGACACGAGAGAGGGGCTGATATTTCGTGCTGCATTTTGTCTGTTTTTAATTTCTTCTAAGCTCATGTCATCATCATCCTCATCCAAAAATGCACCAACAGAAATGGAATTGCAGGACTTTTTACTTTTACCTGTAAACAATTTTAACAAGAGCAACACATAAAAAGACTTTAAACAGAATATCAAGTACATAAACTAGGAACAAATACTCAACCTTTATGCCTTATTCTACTTCCTGAAGACCTTGTGATTTTATGTAACAGCATGAACTAACCTGACTAAAGCTACAAATCCAAAATGCACACATGGCAAGCAGTGGTCTAAGGTATAAAAGCTTTCCTTGGTTTTGCTTCTTGTGTCTTTCACCCTCGCAGTTGTAAAGAATTGTTCTTTTATTTTTAAAAAGTTATTTATTCCCTATCTGTGGGTCACAAAATTCTGTACTTTAAGATGAATTCCCAAATGCTCTGAGTGAAAACACACTGAAGATAGAGGTTTTCTTATAGAGATTTCATTTGGAGGCTACACTCAAATAAAGTACTTCACATGAAAGATAAAGATTGTACTTCTCCTACATTCACAGTGGCTCCTTTTTTGATACTGTAATCAGACTGCTTGGATAGCAGATGAATAACAGCAACCACAACAGGTGCATACTGCTTCCCCTGGGCACCAAGCTTTTCCTCTCCCTCTTCTCCCCAGGTACAACTCATTGTTTGCAGCATTTGCCCTTTTCTTACCAGAGGGATGTGGAGTTTTATATCTATTGCAGGTTTCATTTTCCCCTGTTTCTGGCTGAGCCTTTTCGCTCATTTCACGATGACTCAGGTACTCTTCTAATTTTCGCAGCCCCTCCTGGGAAGACAGATCAACAAAACAGCCCAGAAATTCCCAGTATTCAACCCACGGGAACCCCAGTTCATGAGCTAACTCCCTGCAATAAATAAAATAAAACGAATCATTTGTGAAGACATAAATATTAGTTTGACAATAACTTTTCTGATCACATTTTAACAGCTACGAACAGGAGCACAAATGTGCAACCAAGCAACACAATCCCACAACAATCAACAGTCTGCAAAAGCACAGACATCCTTAGCAATCAAAGTATCACCTCATTTGTTCTAGAGCATTTTTCACATTTAATCTACTATTTTTACAGTTAGCAGCATAAACATTGCTATCTTTAAGCTGACTGTATCCAGACATCAGACAGAGAAGAATCCTCACTGATACTGCATTCAACAGCTTTTTCTATTTGGGAATGGGAGAGGTAGGAGGAAGTGAGGGATTATTTTAAAGAATGAAATGCAGTCAGCTTTTAACAAAGTATTTTTTTCCATATGTTGCTGATAGGAAGTATTTTAACCGCAAGGACACCCCACACACACAGAACTTTTATAAAGCAGCACATTTGTATTAGGGCCTTTTTATTCTGCTCCCTTTTAACAATCCCTCACTTTCACAGAACGAACAGGCTATGCATTATTTTAGATCTGACAAATGAGGCAAGTAAATGTCTGCAAAAAGCATTCCATACACACCATCAATAATAGCTAAAATATCCTTATTGCCAAAGCTAAGAAAGCCAGGTCTCACATTTTAGCTATCTTGTTTACACAAAAACACAGTAAAAATCCAACTGCAAAATACTTCATTAAATATTTCTGCAGTAGCTTTTGCCCCAAGATATTGTGCAATAAGTAATAACTGTAATCTCAGCACAGTGCTTTGCTTTTACATGCTCTATTATTAATTTTTTATATTGACATCTTTTAGATACCTTCCAACTCTTTCAACACCTCTCTCCAGATCAGATTTCCTGACATTGTGGAAGAAGCCAGCTCTCTCTCGAGGTGGAGTCTTCCATAGCCTGCGAAATTCTTCAGCCTTTAAAAAACAGAAATGAATTTAAAAACTACCCCCCACAATACGAACTAACTCCGTGCTGGCTACATGTCTACCTACAGGTCTAGAAGACGTTCAGCTGTTTGCTGCCCACAGGTGCCGCTCAACTCCAGCCATGAAGGATCTCACACTGGATCTAAACTTACTCCTTTCACTACTGGTGGTTACTTTGATCTCTTAACTGCTCATGAAAGAGAAGGACCATAATGTACAACCATCTGAAAATCAACTGCACAGACACCACATCTGCCTGCTTTTAATTTGTGTGCAGCAGGAAACAGAAATATCTTGTGATTCTGCCATTGTCATTTTATTTAATTACAAATGCTTCCTGGTCATTGTTTTCCAGGATGCAAAGGGGATATTTTTATATGCACAGAATTGCTGCAATTATTAGAATAAATTCTTGCTGTCTATTTTGAAGTTGGAATGCCCCAAGGGAAATTTTTTGCAAAATCCCACACTTCTTGACTTTATATGACAAAGATCACAACGAGTAAGAACTACATTCAGACATTAAAATACCTATCAGCAATCAAAATGATGAACTGTTTACACCTTAGATAATATTTTTCAGAGTACAAATGATATTTAAATTTCTGTCAGTTGAACAGAAAATTGATCAAGAACATTTAGAAGAAAAAGCACTGAGCATTTTGGTAAAACCCAGTCTTAAAGAATGCAACCATCAGATGATACAAAGTCCTCCACTGTATTCACTGTTTCTAAAGCTGTCGTACTTGCAGCATGCTCATATTAAACAAATGAGTCAAACACCAGTAAGTTAAAAATATATTTAACAGATATCTAAGCATTCCTACTGGAAACTGAAGATTTTGCTTTTCCACTATACAGTCAATACATTTCCGAAACCATTCCAACACCTACTACTTGGTTGTCAGTTTTTCCATCTAGAAAAATATATTAATGTTAATTCGACAAGCAGAGGTTAAACTGCTTGTAACTTCCAGTGGCAACTTCTAGAAATGAGATAAATATATAGTTAAGGTTTTTTAAACTGATTCATAGCTGCCTTGAAAGGCTTTGTTTCAGGTTAGAAAGTTACAGTAATTATCTGTAAGAAATAAAAGGTTTGCCAAAGGTGCTCTCTGAATAGATTCCGAGAGGAAAAAGAAAACAATTTTTGACTGAACTTCTACTCCTCTTATTTACACCACATTTCTGTTTTCAGCAATAAAAAAGTATTTACAGGTTTCTGTGCTTCTCCATGGAGGAAGATTCATCTCCTCAGCAAAGAGAAAGCCGCAATCTGTACCAGGAGCAAGCTACACCACACAAGAAACCCTGTGAGGATCTTCTTATTCATAAAAAGAACAAGCATAGGCATTGGAGTCACATGAAGTTCTCTCGTTACCTTTGAGGGGCTCATGGGGCCTGCAAAAGCTCTTATGGACAACACTGGGTCTTTGGGGCTGCCAGGGTATTTAGACCAAGTTCTCTGGGGGCCGTCGTCCGTCTGATCGGGCGACCACGGCGCGCCAATGACCGGAGCTGAGGAATTGTCTTCTGCTCTCAGGAGAGGTACATAATAGCGACCTAAAATAAATCATACAAAGCTTTCTCACTAAGTTTATGTTACATCAGCCTGCTGCTTCTTCCTGGACTATCAGTGCACCTGTACACTGAACCATCTGACTCTACTTCATTAGTAAAACTCCTTGTAATTCAAACTCACTGCTTCAGTGATTAGAGATTGCATTTCAGTGCAGGTTCCCTTCTCTTTCAAACACAAAAACACATGTAACAATACATAGAGCCCTTCCCTCAAAGTCTTTAACAAATTTCACAACCTCCTTTTGCAAATGCCTAAACACACACATGACAAAACAAATAAAGTTCTATGTCAAGGAAATTACAAAATTACAGGACTCCCCAGCATGTCGGATACATCTCTTGCCCTGCAAAGGGTTTTTGTTTCTTTTAGATTAAACACTCTGCTCCAGGCTTGCTGAATCAGGGCCTTGCCTACGTTACAGAGCCGTGAGGGCAACCTTGTGATGCACACATTAACAGTTCTGACTGTAATTTAAAAGACAGAAAGTTTTCTGTCCCTGCTCAGTTTCAGTTTCCCTTTGGCTTTCACAGCATTGTACAGCAGCGTCACTTATGAACTGAAATGCTACAGAAAGCAAACAGAATAGAAGACAGCAAAGAGCCAAAATACACGCCTGATACAGTACAAAATTCTGCATACAGACCTTTCAAGTACTCTCTTAGCTTTTCTTTCAATTCTGCAGATTTATTCTTGCTTCTTTCACAAACTACCTGTTAATATAATTTCAGTTGTTAGTACAGCATAAGAACCTCATTTTCAAATCAACTGCAAGGTGTGTTCTTCCTGAACAATCCCATTACTGGCCCCTACGCATCTCACCCAGTACTAACTAAAATACATCCAACTCCATAAATTCTGAAACTTTTCCACAGACACAATCAGCATAAAATATTTTTAATATTATACAGAATTTACTCTTTAATCATGACACTAGCATCTCACTACAAGCCTTCTACCTATATTAGTCAGTAATGTTTGAATATGAAAAGTACTGATCAGGATAACATTTTTGGGTTTGCTGCGGACATGGAGAGACTTACTTCTGCTGGAGTTTGATCATATTTGTTTCTTGGATTTTTTACAATGGCTGGGTGTGAGGTAAGCACGTTAACAACATCCAAATTCCCAAACTTGCAGGCAAAATGCAATGGAGTATCAAACCACTGCAGAGGGAAAAATTCACATCCACTTAGAAAGATGATAAAGTCAATACCACACATTTAATTTTGAGACTGAGGAAAGTAAATACACGTCATGACTAATTATTCCAGCTCTTAACAAATATTCTCTCACCAGTGTAGAATAACGATTACCAAAACCCACAGAACTCATGGACAGCTCTCCTGTTCTCTGTCAGTCTCCCTTACACATCATTAACCCCTTCCAGTTGTTTCCATAATAATGAAATAATAAAATAATAAGAAGAAATTAACAATAACAATAATAAACAGGTAGCCCCCCAACTCTTACCATTTTATCTGGAGTGTTCAGGTAAAGGTCAACAATATATTGAATGCGTTTCTTCAACATGGCATCGTTATCATCTGGGTACATCAGCCGCATAAATTCCGGATTTTCCAGAGTGTCCAGCAATAACTGGCAGATAGCAGGCTGATTCTCCTTGGCAGCAACATGCATGACATTGTACCTACACCCTTCCTGGAAAAAAAAGACCAGCATTAGAATGAACCCAAATCTAAACAGCTCTCTTACACCCATAGAGGTAACTGATTTAACTGTGAAAATACAAGGGTTCCCACACTGAGTCTTACACTAATATTTTTGTAAAGACTTATCTTTACACCCACGGCATTCTTATAATTAATGAAATTATTCTTATACTCAGCTGTAGTCTTTCTTTAGAGAAATAAGGCAGCAAAAAAGGTATAATAAAATATCACGCAATAAAAGGAGGTAGGAAGTTGTTTCTAAGAAGAGCAGGAAAACGGGTGTAGATAGATAGATACAGAACATTCAGCTGCTTTGCTGTATGACATAAAAAATTTCAACAACTCCACAAAGCTGGTCTGATACAAGCTGAAGTAAGATTGTCAGTGTTTGCTAAATGGCACCTTATACATGGTTTTGGAATTTAATAGGGGAGCTTAGGTAAGCAATGCTGTAGGGATACCTAATTACAGCCTAGGCCCTAACCTGGTCTTTACAATTAGTCTGTTTTAAAAAAGATTTGGAGGAGACCAATTATTTGCAATTATTTGGAGGAGAGCAAAGAATAAGAAGGCAAGACTGTTCTTGCACTACTGAATAAAACTATTCTTCCCTGAAGAACTGCACACCCAGTTCCTTCAGCTCTGCTGGAGCAAAGGGAGCTCTCAGGGTGACTTACAGAGAAGTGCCCCAGCTGCTGTCAATAAACACTGAGAAACCCTGAGCTGGGTGGAACAAGGTGTCTTGGAGGAGCAGGAAACATCATTCTTCCACTTCTGCTTTCAGGCCCCAAAAGCTACATCACTAAACCAGAACCTGGATTTTCCTGTTTTGTTGCTGTTTTTTTACCTGTACGATTGTAGGGTTGTCTCCCGACCCGATCAGGTAACGAGGGTTACTCCAAATAAGTTCTGAAAATGTTGCTGTGTCTCCTTTCTCGACAGCTTTCCGAAGCTTAGCTGTGAGATCCTGAGTCCGAGGACTTTTGTAGCTGTTGGCTCTCTCCTTATTTGCAGTCTCACTCTCAGGGGAGCACAGCCCATCTATCAAAACACAAACCACTCATTTCTAGATACATTCTTTCCAGTGATCACCGTTTTCATAAGCGGGCCATGGAAATTATGCTTTTCATCTAAACCATGTATTAATTTTGCATCTTTAATATACATGAGCAAGGAAACTGAACTCAACAAGCCATTTAAATACACTAGTAGTTAGTAATAGGGAGGGAGAGGAAAATGATTAATCATCTTGTAAAACCATTTCAGACTTTAATAGGGACTGGTAAACTTTGTAATTACCAGTCTGCTCCCATCCAAACTTAAAAGCAAAATTCAGCAAGAAACAATTTTCTGATTATTAAAACTGCTTCTGCAGTTCTGTGACTGAATCCCTTTAATCTAGCAGCTGGGGACACTGTGAAATATGATCAGCGCTTACCATTTTATTTCTGAACTTACAAATTTATTTAACAACTGAGTACAGTTTTACTATACTGTGCAATTTTATCAGCTTCTTACTAAACCTGAAAATCCTGAAGTCCATGAGTAAAATCAAATCCTAACAAATATGACCTACAAATACGGACTACTAAGCAAGGTATCCATGCAGACCATTACCTACATTTCAGCTTTAGAAGAGTAGCAATGGTATTTTACATTTAAAACATTTTCCACATTTGAAACATTTTTACACTTGAAATAAAAGTTTTTTTAAACTTCAATTTATTCAATGCTCCACCCTTTGAATTTTTTCTGTTATTAGTATATTGGTAAGGCAGTTGTTGCTTCTTCTCTCACAAAAAAAAAATCAACGCTGTCTATTGCATCTACTGTACACAGATGAAGTTCCCCACTTACCTCTGTTAAATGATCCCATTTTCACTGGAGACAAACATAAAGAGGACTTGCCTGGAGATGGGAAATAATCACAGATTCCTTTAGCAAATTTCTCAGCATCCTCTCTGTTTGTAAAAGCTTTAAAACGGGAACCCTTAATCATCTTAACAGCCTGGAGAGCTTCCTTTCTATCTTCATATACATGTATTCTCTCTGCAACAGAGAACCACCCAAGTTATGTCATTTCAATAATCTCAGATTTCAATTCCTAGAAAACAGATTACAGAATTCTTAGACTATCATTCCAGCTTTGGTCTCAGACTGTTTCTCTTCCAAACATGGCATAAGGATCAAAAGTCCTTTTAAATCCTGTCTCTTGGAAACAGAGTAGGAGCCTCCCACACACTCCAGGTAATGTCAGGTGAGACGTGTACAGGGCTCAGCCTTTTGTATCAATCAATACCCAAGCACCCCCTTTAATGGATGGGCCACCTTCAACAAGCACTTCACTTCCAGATGGAAAAGCAAACTCAGAGCTTATTCACCCTGCATTACTTTTGATGTTCTCTTGTTCAGAGAGACCAAATTTTAACTGATCCACTGTCACAACTTTAAGATCTTTACAGAGAACCTTAGATAATAAACAAATCCTTCTCCTTCTTCTCCTTTTAATGATATTGTTCAAATAAGGATATCTTAATGTACTTTTTCTTAGTAAGAATTCTTACTACTATCTCAGAGTAAATGATCCTCTGTGCACTACTCTACTCCTGCCAGAAACAGAAAAGAAAACGTGAAAACCTTTAGAACAGATCATTTAAGCTTCAACTGATGACAGTATAAATATTCTTTTGACGGTTTATTTAGAGGATTACTTTTTATTCTTGAGAGGGATTAAAAGCACAGAAGGGACTCAAGGATAGCAACAAGAAATAATTTTCTTCATCTGAGCTACATCAGGTAGAGGATCCTCATGTGCAGGAACTATAATGGCAGAACACCTGGGATGTCTTGTAACTGTGTTTCTTTGCCTCAGAAGATCAAATAAATACTATTTACAGGAACAAAGAAATACTTCAAGCAATGCTTACAATACTAATGCAGCGGTGTTGGTTACACCTGCTACATAAGAGAGGTCTGCACAGACACGACTGTAAAATAAATGCCTATCATTGGAAATAAGGGAAGTGAGTATTTACCATTCCTTGCCAATATGTCGTCATAAACTGGGCAAACACCATAGAACAGTGGAGGATCTCTGGACGGTGTCTGAGCAGTGATTTGTGAATCAGCACCACAGGCTGGAGCTGAACAGTTCACCTGTGTCACAGTATCTTCTTCTGGAGGGTTCAGACCCACACAGTACCCAAAGTCTGCCTCCTCAGAAGCGCTTCCACGGCTGCTGTGATTCACTGGGACATTTCCAGCAGCCTCCTCTGGCAGAGCGGACCCTTCTTCCTCCAGTGCTCCTTGCTGCTCCAACAGTGCCTGAGCCAATTTTTTTTCAAAAATAAACCTCGTAGTTGCGGTAATGGGCCCACATTTCAGTCCTGCTCTCACAATCTCTTCTCTAAGCTCATCATGGCTCAGCTTCTTCAATCGGGATAGTATTGTATCCATTGTTATTTCACCTACAGGAAAGGCACAAAAGAAGAGGAGAGCAACTGTAAAAACCACAACTTTTCTCCTGCAATTTAAATGGTGTATTAAAGCCAAGGAAAAAGGTGCCTCTTAACAATTTCTTGGGATTCTGAAGAGATTCTTGCAGTGCAGAGAAGACAAAATCTTTCCCAATTCAACGCGTTAAGCATGTTTTTAAACTACCGGACTTAGACTAAGTTTATTTCCTCCTCTCACAACTACTTAAAGAATATTTACAGCTTACATTTTATTCTTGTTCGTCCTCTTTCAATTTCTTCTGGAGTGAAAATTCAATCCAGAGCATTTATTCATTAAAGTTTATGTCAGGCTGAGAAATACTTGATTCCTGACAAGAAAGGCACAATCTGTGTGTGCATTGCAATACACGGGCACGAGCACTAGTGAAAGGAATGAGAAGGAGGTATCTTCACAAACAAACTGTGGGTTTGCTGGTAGATAAAGCCAGATACCGAGAGATGAAAGAAGCAACGGGAGGAACCAGAAATTCCATAGGAATTCTACTAAATTGACACAGACTGTTACTCACTTAAGACTGTGTGTCCTAATCCTTGGACTTAGAGAAAAAGAACAGAGACACAAGGAAAAGAATGGGGGTGAGGGTTTACACCTTAGAAAGGGGGTTTGTATTAAGTGACTCGGGAAGTCTGTACCTCTCAAGTACCTCAGCCAATTGGGAAAGAGAGAGGAAAATGCGGCCAAGAAATTCAGATAAAAAGCAGGCTGCGTCCTCCTAACAATTTGAGAGACCCCACTGGAAATGCCCATGACCTCTCCCTTTATTCGAATAAAGTTACAGGACTCCTCTGTCTCCTTTTTTGACATAAACTTCTGGTGTTTGTGGATAAATTTTCCTGACACTAGTCAGCCCCAAAAAAAGGGGCTGCACCTCCAGCTAAAGGCACAGAACTATTTCTAGTATTTCCTTAGGACTTTCTGGCTGACAGCAGTCTAGGGCATAAGCACAATGCAGGAACCAGGGCAGGCTTTCTCTGGCTGTGATGCAAGGCTGGAAATATGTACACAACATGTTGTTTCCCAGGCCTGTTTTGAGAGCAAACAGCCAGAAGACAAAAACAACTCATCTTTTCAGATGTCCCTCTCCAACAAGAAACAGGAGCTGGGAGAATTTCTCCATTTCCAAAGGAATATCCTTCTCTCTGCCATGATACAATTCCTCCAGCTCATGTCCCTCCATGTAATCCACACTGACAGCTTCCACACCGGTCAGCGAGAAGATACTAAAACCAAACTGATGCCAACACAAATTCCTTGCTGTGAAAAACACAACCGAAAAATACAGGATTCGGGCAGCTCAAGAATGTAAGAAGCTTTCACATTATTTCATCAGGTACTGCAACCTCGTACCTCCACAGAGGCTGTGACTCTCCTGGCACACACTGCTCAGGAAGGGAAGCTCCAGACAGAAATGATTCAGCTGTGCTATTCCCTCAGCTTGCCTTCACTCCCACCTTACACTGCCCCCTCCTCCACTGCTGAGCCATTTCATGGGTTGCACTGCTTTGGACAGGGCTATATGGCAGTTTTAGTACTTTATTTTCAATTTTGGGTTTCATCCTCACATAATGAAACTTAAGACTACTTTTTATACATTACAAAAACCCAAACACACACAGTAAGGTTTTATAATTTTCAGCCACAGTCAATATAGCACCAAGTAAAAGTTTCACTGCAAACCAGTTCAGAACAAACACATTCCTCGTATTAGGAAATACTATGAAAATGTACTTAATGCCAAACTTAAACAGTCTTTCAATTATTACAAGTCATCAGTCATGTGAGTTTGAGGGTTGTTTCCTTGGAGAGACATTTCCTTTGAGAACTGTCTCTTTTTTATGAATGTCTTATTTTGAATGTCTGTGGTTGGAGAACATACCTCAGTCTCTCAACATTTCACAAGTACTAAATGGAACCTCGCTGAAACAATGGGAAATGAGAGTATTTCCAAGTAAAAAAACCCACCAAACAGCAGCAGAGCCACAGCTGATGCTGCTGAGCCACCTCCCCAAAGTACTGAGGTTCCCTTGAGATTCCTGAGCCTCCAAGCAACCTCACTGTTTCGATTATCTGACTTGCCCACAAGATTGCAAAGACAGACGTGAAAGATCCTCTCAGTTGCTTTCAATCCTTAATCCCCTATTTTTAAAAATAAATTTGATACCAGTGTGTTTTAATCAAGGCATGCGTCCCTAAGGTCAATTAAAATATCCAAACTTGCTATTCTAAGGATTTTCCTTTTGAGACTGCACAACTGTAAAATCACAAGAAAGATGAAAACTCAGGGGTGAGAAAGTTCATTGCAAGAACACTCAATGAAAACACTTTGAAGAGTCAACATAATGCCTCAAAGAATTAACTGAGAAATGCTCCTATTTTTAGGGTAGAGAACTAGCACAATCATTCTGCAGAGGAGCAGACCTGTACATATATATAATTCATGTATGGAGAGTAGACAGGAACATGGAAAAATCCTTCCTGCCTTGTGGTTAAGCAAAAAAATGCCACGAACGAGCGATTTCTCTGGTTTCTCATGTTTTGACAGAACCTGATACCTAAAACTTGGTGCCCAAAATTTTGTCTATTAAAAAACAAATTACTTATTTTGTGTGCCTATTACAACTCTGGCACGACTAAATCAAGATGAGATAGCAAAGCAGACCAACAGTGAAGAATCAGGTTTAAGATCTGCTGTTAGGATAAAGAGTTTTCTACAGTGAGTTTGGTGTGGAAATAGGGAAAACACTGTTGGAATGACAACACAGAACTCTCACAAAATCTGTGTTCTGACAATAAGATTTCAGCTAACTTAGATAAGCATTACTGGTTTTTAACTTCATCACCTATTTTAATCCATCCAAAACAAAAGGTGTGGCTTGCAAACCTGAGAAACAGCAACCGCCCGGTTTGAGACAATCCTTCAACCGTTTGTTACACGCAGGTGCATAAGGAGATTATTTGAACCGTAAAATGTATTAGATAACTACAAATGATCCAGAGCACAGCCAGCACTGATGTTGCTACCTCTTCCAGTTCAGCATGTAAGGCCTTGCAAGTCACCTTTGCAAATATGAATAACTGCTTTAACAACAACCACATGTTCGAGGGTTCTTCCAAATCAATCAAAACCTGGAAGAATGGGCAAGAATTGTGTTTTCCCTTGTCTCACTGGATCAGTATGAAACAGCAGAATCTGCTTCCAAAAAAAATTAAGACTAGACCCATGAGGGAATGAACGACTGACTTTTAAGGATGGCAGTGTTATTTTACTCCACTACTCTCATTAAATCCTTCAATAAATGAGTAATGTAAGAAAACTGCTATTTTTCGTTGGTTAGGTTATTTTCGTTTGGTTTTTTTTTTTCGTTTGGGTTTTTCTTTCGAGGCAGGAATGGAGAGTCATATCCTGTCTTTGGCTGACAGGATTTGCATATGTTAGAGCAACCGTGGCTTCGCGATGGGGTGATTTGTCTGTACCGCCTGTGGCCAAATGAGCCACCACTTATGAACTACGTGGCTGAAAGGGAACTGCAAAGCAAACTTGAAATAAGCCACAGGAAAAGAAGAAAGGGAAGGGAAAAAGGGACAACTTCTCAGGGAGGAGAAACGCACACCTACGTCTAGACCCGGACCGGGCGGGCAGGGCGCGGGAGGGGATGCGGAGAGCAGGGCAGGGCCGCGGGAGCGGGGCCGGGGTGGGGCGGGCGGAGCCGACTCTGC
>VZTD01003772.1:909660-935922 GCA_013397725.1 Rhagologus leucostigma
GCTCCGCCGCCTCCTTGGGCCTCACCGTGACTGCGGCTCCGCTCGGCCGCCGCTCCCGGGCAGCGGGGAAGGGCCGGGGGAGGCCGAGGGGAGCGTGGCGCCGCTGCTCCGGCGGAACACGCGGTGGAGCTCCGCGTGTCAGCCGCGGGTGCGGGCCGGGCGGGCGGCGAGGGCGCTGCCCAAGGCCGGGACAGGCGGGCAGGGTTTGAACTGCACCCGCCCGTCCTCCCGCGGCCAGCACGCGGTTTGCCACCAGCCCCGGGGACCGGGAACACACAGGCACTTCGAGAGGCCTCTTTCCAAAGGTTCAGTCCCGGTATTAACCTCAAAATGCTGCAGCAGTCTCGGATAAGCCGTGAGAGATGGAAAACCACGAAGAAGGAGGCCTCTAGCGTAGAAGGAGATAATTCTCTGCACAGATGTGAACCAGCCATCCTAGCAAATACAACATTCCTACCTTAGGGGTACAGGCACCTGTACTATGTGCAATGCAGTCACTTGCTGGTTTAAGTTGCTGTCTTTAAAGAAGAAAATAGTATCCCTTTAACTCACACTGTTTAAATTGCAAACAAGGTAACAGTAATTTCTCTCCTCATCGTTGCAACTGGCTAAATTAGAATGGAGATGATATTTCTGCATTGTTCCATTTTGTACACTCAGACTGCAGGGGCTGACAAATTCAGGCCAAGGAACTGTGTTTCTTCCTTGATGCATTCAACTGACTGAGAAAAATAAAATATAATGGAATTAGAGTGAAGTTTAGGTCTGTGAAAAATCAATACACAAAAATGTAGTCTTTCAAAATGAAGAGGTTTTTTTCCTTAAAGGGGGCTACACAGCATATTCAGGATCCCAACATAAAAATTACTGCCCAAAACCAAAAAGACGGTAACTCTGTTAAAGTAAAAACAACATGGGGCCCTTTAGCAAAAATAGTTTATTGCACAAAACTTTTAAAGGAATCCCTATGCACATAATTTTTACAATCAACATGCTTTGTATGATCATAAACATTAATTGTACATAGTGTAACTCCCCCAGCCCCTGGGTTATCCATTCTTCAAGAACATGGAATAATTAACTTCTATCGTTACAAATACAGCCTAAGCAGACATTACTGAATGTCATACATGAAACAGAACCATTTCATTTACAATATCCAGAACATCTTTCCCTTCCTTAGAAATCTGTGCATCTGTATCGGAAATGAGGCTGCCCAAGACTCAAGTGTTGCTCATTAGTAGGAGGCAGAGTGATCAGATGACAGCTGATGAGCATTAGTAATTCCTCTGGACAGCAATTGCTTTCACAGGAAAATACTTAAAGGCTCTGATCACAGCAAGTTACATGCAACTATTCCCACTTTCCCCACAAAGTTAATAAAATGTACATCACAAGCTTCTGCATCACCAGGAGTGAATTTGTCATCTTTAAGGTAAATTTATATTGATAATGGTACCTGTCCCCAGCACACCTTTGATGTTGTCATAGCTAACACTAAAACAGCCATGCCACTGCAGCTCTCTCCCCTAAGGAGGAATATATAATCCATGACAATATGAACAGTAGAACATTCATCCTGGATATTACTTCACACATGTGAAAATCTCATAGATTTCTGCTAGGATATTGCCTAAATAAACACTATGGGATCAGATCCTCCCGTTGCATGAATGGGTAGGGGGCTCAGCTGATCCCAATACAGTGCACAAGTATTTCAAAGAAATCTGGAAGACAACAGAATGGAGCATTATGCAGTATTCAGCAATGCCAGAGACTCAGTAACATTTTATTCCATTGTAGGGTTTGCTGGTCTTTGTTGTGATTATTTTTTTAAATGCACAGTTATTCAAGAGCCCTCAAAAACTCAACAGCATCTGAAAAAATAACGCTGCACCATTTACCATCTTTCAGCACTTGGGAACATTCTCACAGTGCAGTGACATTTCTCCTTTGTTAACTAGACTTGGTTTAGGTAGCAACCTACTGAAGTAGGTAGCAACCACTGAAGAAACACAGAAAATACGTTCTATTGCAGTGCTTGAAAAAGGAAAATAAATTTTATTTAAGAGGTTATTCTTCAGATTCTCCTGATTATTTGGCAGTGCTGTGACAGGCAGAGGGAAGGCAGTTTTCATTCCTACAACTAAGTTGTTTTATTGCCTAGACAGCAGAGACCTGAAGCTTTGTAGACCAAGCATGCTCAGCCTCAGGATGAGGCTTTTTAATAAAGCAGCAACTATTTACCTGGGTAATTAAAAACATAGCTGATGAGCTCCAAAGAAAAGGCCTTGCTTTTATCACACACTGCATGCTCCTTCTAGAAGACTTCCCAGTGACTTCTTGACTTAGTACCTCACCAGATTTAGACCCTCAAGTCTCACTGTCCTTCATTTAAGTAAATGACATGGTGTTTCTGTTTGTAGAAAAAACACATGGTGAATGTAACAGGACAATAGCCAGTGTCCAGGTACTTCCAGAGCAGGTGGGTCGATGCAGGAATCTAATCCACAACAGCTCCCTCATCTCGGAAAGGGAAACACACATCTAAGGCTACTTGATTGTGCAAGCTCAGATGTCTTCAGGAGCTAGTGAGAAACTGCAGCAGGATGTAGAATGGATACAAAAAGGAGAGCTGACATTCAGAACAACTATGAAGGTTTCTAACAGTTCTGGCTTCTTTGATACCAGATAAAACCTTTATCCATACAACCACTGCTGAACTAAGAGATTAGAACATAGTGGATTCTGAACTGTAGGCAATGTATTTAATAAAGTGAACAGCAACATTAACGCTGCACAAGTAGTATTTTAAATCCTGGACATTTGGTAGTTTTTTCTGTACTGAATATTATTCATTACAGTTGGTTTTTTTTCTTTAACAATACTGTGGTTTGGTTTTTTTCCTCTTTGAGCTTAATACACAGGCAACTTCAAGAACATGACAACAGTGAGATAATCAGTACCATTTACTCTACAAAGTAGCCTGCAGCAGTGTGCAGACATGTCTTAAGCTAGTCTGTAAAGCTTTCGAACTGTTTGGTAAATCCATTTCATGGGCATCTAATGTCACACCAATGCATTTCTTCCTTCACCAATTTCAAAACCTTGACTGTCAGCATCACTTGACTTTGATCCCAATAAAATGTACGTTAAAATCCAGTAGCTGTGGGGCATGAAATCATTCATTATTCACACTTGGTACAAAGTGTTCACTTGGACTAGAGCTTGAAGTGGTAGTTACGAGAAATCAGGCTTTGGATAAATATAGGTGGGTTTGGGAGTTTTGTTTATTTTTTGCCTTACTTCTAAACAAAATGCAAAATCCTTCCCCCTCCTCTGCAACAACCAAACCCAAAACCAGCAACAGCCTCTCTGGAAAAATACATGAACTAGATCTTTTTTTCCCAGCCTCTGAATCCACTTGTACTTAGTAGTTTGGGTTTTTTTTTTTTNNNTTTTTTGGTAAACACCAAACTATATGTTTTATGTTTTAAGGACAAAAACATTCTAGTACATGAGTTGCCACTAAATCTTCCAAATATCTGAACACTGAATTTTTGAGTGAGGAGAGGGCTGGCTTATCACTGCACTATGAGCCACATGGAGCAACGGGACCAAAGATGAAGGAAACTAAAGTGAGCTGCTTTAACAGTAACTTAGTCAAGGTGCTCTGCAGAGGGGCTGCCACAGTACCAACACTTCCATTCACGGTGGACACCTTGTAATAGAGGGTGCAAAAAGTAGAGGAAATGTGTGGGAGAAGATAAAGCTATTAAAAATAATCATTTTATAGGCATTATAATTATGTCTTTTAAAGTAAAAATAATTACATTTCTAAAAGCTCTGGCTTTAGGGGCTAATTTCCCCAAGCCATTTGTACAGTATGTCAAAGAAGAGCAAACTTAAATGTAACATTAAAACAATGACTAAATAACAAAACCCCTCATTGTAGCCTTAACTTACAGTATATAAGCATATTAAACCAGATATTCAAAGTCAGAAAATTATGATTTTTTCTTTTATATATATATATATATGTATTTTACACGTATACTTTTTTAAGGGTGTCTACTTCAAAACTTGAAATAAAAAGGTGCAAAGTATTTGTGCAGTGAAGCAAAGCTCACTACTGGCCTGTGACTGTAAGAGAAAAACATCAGCAAACACCCTAGGCAAATCTGCCAAAGAGACCAACTGCTCTGCATTGCTTGTCCTTACAGTCTTGTTTCTTTTGCTATAGGTCAGAGGTCATCTTCAAAACTGGAAATGGCTTACAGTAACATCTTTTCCTTCAAATACAGATATCTATAATCTGAACTTCAAGAATAAGAGATTATAGAAGAGAATGCTCAGCATATGCAGTTCTCAACCACTGCTAATGGCTGAACATGAGAAGCACTTATTTTTCCCTGTAGTTTGGCTACAACCCAAGATGGGGGAAAAAATACATCCTACTCCCACAAATTAAAAAAAAAAAAAACCAAACAAGAAAACCTGGATGTTACATAATTAACAGTAATTCCATAACAAACTCACCCAGATTGAACACTTACATACTTGGAACCAGATGCTCCTCCTGACCTCATTTTAAATCTTCATCTGCATCTCTTACTAAACCCTCAAATGAGCTAGATTCACCACTTGGCAGTACCCAACATGACAGAATTGTTACGGCAAGGTTTCAAACAAACCCTTAGAATAGCACATTCTTATTACATCAGTTACAAAATATTACATCAGTTTCTCAAATCAGTGCCCTTTGCTTCTACAGGCAAAAGCACAACTCTGAACACCATTTTAAAAAATGAAATAAATAATTTTTATAAAGATTTGTTTATATACTTAAAGCAATAGGATGAAAGACAACTGATAAGGAGATTATAGTGTCAAAGCTTCCTTGTCACTAACACTACAATTCTCTTTCTTTTCATCTGCAGTAGGAATCTCCTGCTGGTCTGATGCAGTTGTAGGACTTGTAGAAGTAAGGTCCATTAACTTGCCCTCAATCTGAGTCCATGAAGACATTGATTCATGTACTGTAATGGTGTGTTCCTCCATCTGGCGCTGAAGGCTGTCCATTTCTTGCCTTTGAATGTATTGAGAACAAAAAAAGCAAAAATTAACAAGCAGAAAACTGACTGCTAAATGCAAGATCAAAAAATTACTTTTCTGATTCTTGATACCTACTCCAAGACTACCTAAGATATAGCTGTATACAAGAGTAAGAAATCTACAAGAAGCTTAGGAATTATCTTCTTTAAGAGCAAAACAAATACAATATGCTTAATTAAAATATATTAAAGCTGTTTCTGATTTTTTCTGCTGTGTACTATTTAGGATGGACATTTTGTTTAGTTTATTGTAAAGTCTTCTTTCACTATGGTAATGGCCATATAAGCAAGCACTTGAAATGACAGAACATCCCACTGTCCTAAACATAGTCGCAATAAAGAATTAATTTTACAAATCCTTTCTTCCTCATGGTGGCAGCTGGTTTCCTGAAAACATTTTTAAGATTCTTTAATATGGTTTAAAATAACAGGCCATACTTTAATTGCCGGAGACAGCTGTTCAGATTCTTTAAAGGCTCCTTGCTCACAGCTGTTGGTTTCAACAGTTCTTCCAGCAAGGCAGCAGGCACTGGACAATCAGGAATCTTGACTGGAGTCACAGGATTGGAAGAGTTATTCTCGCCTTTCAGTTCTTTTCTCTGGTTAAAGGAAAAAAAGAAGAGACAGAAACACAATTAAGTTATTTCATCAATATCATTTTTCCCACCTAGAGTCTCACATTACACTACTGGTACACATCTGCATTAAGAGCAGGAATCACAGGCACGTTCATGCTGGTTATTTAAGAACATTAGCAGAGTATTTTCCTGTACTTTACAACGTGTTCTTCCCATTTAAATACCTTCTTCATCTTGCCGTGCTTCAGGTCCAACTTCAGTTGCTGGTTTTGCTGTAGCAGTGACTTCATGCTGTTCTTCAGTTCAGTCACTTTAGCCTGCAGCATAAACTTATCCTTCTGAGTCACTGACAGGTCTTCCCTCACCATTTCCAACTCTGTCTTGATATTCTAAATGGGAAGAGAATCAATGTCATGTAGAGAAACAGTATAAAAATTCCAGCCAACTAATGTTTTTATAATTTTTTCAGTTTCCAGAGGAGACTAGAAAAAAACCCCAACACACAACACTGCTGTTTGAAAGGAATTTGCCATGGCAGAAAATCAGAGATTAGGTTAAGTCACTAGCCTATTTCAATGACATAAAGGTGGAAGAAAAACAAAGGTAACAGCACAGCCAAAATAAAAATTTAGAAAAAAGTGTAAGTATGCTTTTAAAAAATAAAAATATTGTTTTAATTATCTCCCTACAGCAATCAGAATTTCAATCCGTCAGAATTTCCACTGGCTCGACTAAATACCTGCAAGACAACTTGTATCCCTTCTAACTCCTTGTGGCTGCGCTGTTCAGTCATGTCCAGCTGCTGCTTAAGTGTTTCAATTTCTCTTTCTTTTCGTTCTACTTCCCACTTCAGGTCTTCCACCTGCCAGGGCAAAGAAAAAAAAAATCATTGGAATTACCTACAGGTGCAATCAACCACAAAATCTATCAAAATAAATATATTCTTATGTCTAATAAAACTTTTCCTAAGAAAACCTAGCAAAACTTTATTAAAAATGCTGAATTAAAGACAAAGTCATACAATGCAATATAAAAACAGATAAACACAGTAAGTGTTCACTTTTTACCTCTTGGCTTACTAGAGGCTGCTCACTAAGTTTGTCATCCAGGTTTTTCTGCAGAACTTGGAGCTGAGATCTGGCTTCTGCCAGCTCTTGCTGAAACTGAGATACCTCCTGGGAATGTTTTTCATCCTCTACCCTGCACAGCAAGATTAACAGACAGAGCAGTTACTCAACCTGTTCTTTCAAACAAGAATTTCACTGGGTTAGCCATGTAACTATAAATGACATGACCGTGCATGGAACCTGGTTAATTACAGCTTTGACTGAGGGCTTTGCCAACACATTCATAGCCACAGTTAAACCACAAAAAGATTTTATGAAGGAGATGTATAAATATTAAATATTGAAAAAAGATTTGACAAAATTCCTTGAGCACTGCTAATAGTCCAATTACAAACAACAGATTATGCAGTAAAAAAAAGTAAATCAAAACAAAACCCTGTCAGCAATTTTGCTTTGTTTTTGGAGGAAGAGGGTTAAGTTTATATCCATTTTCATGCAGGTCTGATAATTTCTTATAATTTAAGAAAAATTTTTATATACAAGCAAATTGAATTTTAATACACTGTAGAACATAGTGAATAATCAAATTAATCCTCTATGTAGTTCCTCAGGGATGTAAAAGAGAAGAATAATAGGATATATATCAAGTGTTAATCCTTACTAGTAATGCGAAATAGTAGAAGTCTGTTGAAAGTGGAAAAAAGCAGATAATTATGTCTAAAAACAGTGTACCTCAGGTCTAACTGAATTATAAATAGAGAAAAATGCAGGTATTTGCTCAGAGTCCAAACAAACATCTCACGGTCAGGCTCTGCTGAGGAACATTCAACATAATCCATTTCAAAGGGCCAAACCCAAAAATTCACCAATATATGGCTTTTTCAGATGATTTGTTTTAATTACTGTTCTTTTTCAGACAGTTACTTACTGCAGCTTGTCCACCTCAGCCTGCAGGGCCTGGACCAGCAGTTCTTTGGCGTGGAGCTCCTTCTTGATCTCACTGAGCTCGAGCATCGCCGCCCGGTGGTGTCGGCGGTTATGGGCTGCATCTGCTTTGGCTGCTGCTTCCTAACAGGAGAAAGAGATGCAGTTTTATTTTGTTTTACTGCTGTAGCGTGAATCATAAAGGGAGCTTAACACAGGACACAACAGATCAGCTGATCCTTCAGCCACTGGCCATCGTGACAGAGACCCTGCAGGAAGCAGTATGTTATAAAACACAGATTTCATGTCAAGATACTTTTAAAATACCTTTAAATCACTTTTTAAGTAACTAAAAGATGAGCCATTACCTGCTTCTGAAGGTCTTTAACTTTTAACTTTTCTTTCTCTAGGGAAGCCTGTAAAGCTTGAATAAGTTGTTGCATTTGCTGATCCTCTTCCTCTTTCCGCTTTAGGACTGCCTGAACCTGTAACACATCAAAAAAACAAATGCACCTTTTGTGTGGGCTCACTGGAAGTAGAGGAAATATAAACACAAACCATGCAAGGATTGCAAAACAACTCTCTGCTGTTCACTCATCATTTTTTCCATACAGTACCTTCAACATTAAAAGTAGCTCATTGCCTATGTCCCCATGAATGTATTACTATTGGCATAAAAATTATTTATCTCAATAAATCCATAAGTAACACAGTTTGTATGTTCCAACTACCTACACTTTGACTATTGCCAATATTGTAGTGACATTTTATTAATTTTTTTTCCCAAGAAAACTGTTTAGTGCCAAGTCCCATTTCTGATCTTTTGTTCAGCTCCCCATATTGCTGCTGTTACGCAACACATGGGGGACCCAGAGCTGGAGAAAATGCACTAACTTTGTATAATATGAGCCAATTCCTTTCTTAAGCTATTACATCAAAAAGTCAAATACCTGCAGATTTAGTTGTACCAAGTCTGCCTCTCTTTTTGCTAATGCTGTTTCGAGGATATTATTGTGCTCCCTCAAAGCAGCGTTGGACTGACTGAGACCTGTAAGTTTTCCACGTTCATGTTCCAGTTCAAGGGCCAACTTCTTATTAGTTTCTTCTAAACGTTTTATCTTCTTCCTGAAGCCTCTGGATTCCTGAAGCTATAGTCAAAGGAAAACACAAATCAAACAAACATAACCAAACAACTTCAGACTACTATCACAAAAGAATTGTGAGTTAAACTCATTAAGCATCTTGCTTTTCCAGAGTGGGATTTCTTTTTTCTTTTCTTTTTTTTCTCTTTTAAATGAACATCCAAAAGTAAGTTCACTTTGAGATTTTTCGTGCTGGAAGACAAAAACGCTTGCTAGAAAGAAGAATCCAGGAGTACTGCTCAGGTGCAGATCCAGAGTAGTTGATACATATAATTTTTTTGTGCCACTCTACAACTGAACACCATGACCTGGCCCTCAAAATCACTGGGGATCCATGACTCCCACTAGTTCCAAAAGCTAATGATTCATGTATCCTCACTGTCTCATGACCAGACACAGCTGGTATCTAATACAGGAACCACTTGTCTCTCCCTACACATCCTCTTTCCCTGTACGACAATGACTCATGAAACCACGAAGAACCAGCACGAGGCAACAAAATTTGCAAGTATCACTGAAATGATGTTTCCAATCCAAGATTCTGATTTTCTCCACTGCTGGAGTAAAATTTTGGTACTGTAATTTCTCCCTGTCTCTCAGGCATTTTTTATTGTCATATGCCCATCTATCAAGCAAATTCAAGCAATCACCTCATCCTCAAGTTCCAGGACTTTCTCTCTGTACTCTTCAAGCTCCTGGCTGGTCAGTGAAATCACTTCTTGCAACTCTTTTTCCAGCATCAACTTGCTGCTGCTCACAGCTCTCAGTTCTGTCTTCAGAGCTTGAATCTTCTCCTAAAGACAAAGGGGTCACACGTGATTAGTGCATCACCCATCTTCAGGAGTCACTTCTGCTTTGGTTACAAAGCCTACTCCTCTAGCAAATATGAAACGAGGTGCTGGTGTTTAATTTAAAGGTCTTGATCAGAGCTTTCCACCACTACATCCAGCTACTGCTATTGGTATATTTGATATCTTGCTCCATTGGTTCAAGAAATTGGAGCTTCCCTCAGTAAATTAATTTTCTTATCACAGGCTTAACATATATAAATAAGCTATGGCTACCTTGAAAAACTTTTAGCTGTCAATGAGAAAAAAGCAGTAAGAGCTAGAACTTTGGAAAATCTTCAGATACTAACCCTTAAAAAAAAAAAAAAGATGAAAAAATCCCACAAAAACCAAACCAACAATAAAAATTAATCAGGAAATCTAGTCTGCCAAATCACCTCTCTCAAATACAGTTAAAGAAGTTCTCCATGCTCAGAACACTGATACCATGTTCTTATCTAGCTTTATTTTCCAAATATTTTCATCACTTCAGGGTGAAATAGTATTTCAAGACATATAGCTCTGTCTTTGTACAATGTCAAAAGACATCTGCATACCTGAGCAATCTGGTCGTTCCCACCATCAGTAATTTGTGCTTTTAGTTTGCTCAGCTCTGCCTCAGCAGATTCCTTTGCAGTAAGAGATTCCTGCAGCTTCCGACTGAGAATGCTGACTGCATTCTCATAGGCTTTGTGTTTTGCTTTCATCTCTTTCTGAGCGCTTGTCAGGTCTGACCCGAGACGCTTCATTTTCTGTTTCTGCTCTATAATGGCCCTGGTGTGAAAGGAAAAGAAAACACCAGGTAAAAACAAAAGCTGCTTGACAAATAGTATTACAAGATTAATTTTTCACATGACCCAACAAAACCCAACATTTGAAAGCCAAATATGAAAAACAAATGCTGTAGTTCTTTCGTCTGTGCTAAAAAACCACTTACTTCTTTGCTTCTTCTTGCATTTGTTCTACTTGTTGTTTTAATGCCTGATTTGCCTCAGCAAGAGATTCCATTTGTTCCTTATCGAACTGCAAAGACTTAACAGGAAGGAAAAGAAGACCCATGAGTGTAAGAACAAAAGCTTGTCTGCTGTGTATGTTTGATTACAAAAGAAAAAGCATGAAATTCCAAAATTACTTCCATCTCTAAACAAAAGTGGCTCTGCAGTTCTCCACATTCTCTTTCCCTTTTATTTCCTGTTTAACTCTTCCCTCTGAGGCCACCACTGTTAGCACATATGAACAGTGTTTGGATTTTGTTCTCAGATGGAGTTCACTTCAGGACCAAGGAAACTGCTTCCACATCAGTCTTCTACCACTCCTGTAGTGCTTCTCCCCACTTACACGAGATGTTAGTAAGCAGTCATGCATTTACAGAATTTTGGTAGGTATGTGTTGAAATGTCTAGACTATTTTAAATCTATAACCAAGAACATGAACTTGCAGGTGGTTATTCTGTTTATTTCCAACGTTAATAGAAATAGCAGTGTATCCTGGATGTAACACTCTCCAAGTTCAAAGCTTTACACCTTCCATACCTGTAGGCGTGTTTCCATATCGTCTCGTTCTTTCTGCACTGACTGGAGGTGATTTTCTATTTCCACCATCTGCTGGTGGACCTGAGATACTTCCTTCTGTAGTTTTGCATGCTCAGATTCCAGGGACTGTTTTTCCACTTGGATTTTCAGCAGCTCTCGTTTTATCTCCTTCAGTTCCGAGTCCAGACGCTTCTTTGTAGCTTTCAGCTCACTAATCAGCTGGTCCTTGGAACTTGCATCTCTTCGATAAGCTTCCACCATGACCTTGCACACAAGAGTTTCAAGAGGACAATGTCACTTCTGTTCCAGCTTTGCAAATTTATGACTAATTTACTAGAAAGTATTTACTGATATTTTTTTAGTTCGAGGGGGGGTGTGTGTCGTACAAACCAGCATCAGCTTCTGTAATATATTTACTCTGATTCAAGGGCTTTTATGCAAGCTCAGATATCAAATAACAGTTCATATTAGCAGTTCATTAAAAAAAACACCTCAGTGTTCTCTGCAGTAAGGGATACTCTTCTTCACATTCTTTATGGAAACTGCATTAATTATGTGCCATTTTTAAAAACCAAATGAATTGTAAAAAATTAGCCATCCCATGCACACAATTAGTAACTTTTGCCATGAGAAGAGGGCCTGTGGTTGACAGTTTAAACAGCCTTCTCAAACTTAAAAATAACAAGCTAAAACAAGCTTTGACACTAGGTTAATAAGCAATCAAGCACCAAATTTATGGTGCCACCTTATTTAAAAGACACATATATGTGCAACACTAATGACATAACAATTTCAAATTACTGTTTCATAAGTGTGTAAATTCAGAATAAAATTTGCAGTAAAGCACTTATTTACCATCTAATTACTGAAGCAACTATGATTTTTCAAAGCTGCAAGGAAATGACAACACTTGAAGACTTACATGAGTGCTTTTGCAAAAGCAAACCTAATCAACAAACCAAAGAGAGATTTTCTTTGGTGGATCGCATGGCAAACTCCCCGATGCCCTATCAAAGCATGAATTGGTTGGTGGATCAGCTTTTACATTAGTTACAGATAGAAATTCAACTGTAAGTTATACAGTTTTTGTATTTTAATGTCACAAAGTTCTGTGATACAAAAAATAGATTCAAATATCCTCACTACCCCCCCAGAAGTACATGCCTTCACTACAAAAAGAAGTGTATTCCTTGGGTTTATGTCTTGGAAATTTCTTTGCTTTTGCTTACCTTCTGCTGCAGGAACTGTTCCTTCACTTTTTGAAGCTGTTTTTTGAGGCTGGCATTTTCTTGTTGCAGATTTTCCACCTGTCAGCGGGGAAAAAGCAAACACTGCTTTATGTGCCAAATGTCACATTCTACCTGATTTCTTCAGTGAGCGTATCTGTCTGATTCGTAACAATTGCCTAATCTAACAAGGATCCTGTTTTCTAACTAAGCATCTCAGTGGTCAGATAAGACAACATTTTATATAGAAATAAATTCACCAGGTCACCACACCGGGAGCCAAATTACAATAGGAAAGATTTTTGGCCCACAGTGCCACAGAAAAGAGCACACTACAAAATTACTTCCCCAACTGTGACCTGTACTCCAAATTATTGTGTTTTAAAACCGGTAAGATTTCAGAAAGATCATTACCTGGCTTGACTTGACTGCCATCTCCTGCTTCAGCTGCTCCAAGATTTGTGATGTTACTTCTGTATCTTCTCCAAGGCGCGTTGCTCCTTCATCAAGTTGCTCTTTACTTGCTTTTGCTGCCTGCAGAGCGACTTCCAACACAATCTTCTCATTCTGCAAATACTGGATCGTGTCATCTTTAGAAGCAGCATCACTCTGGAACTCTTCTAACCTGGCCTTCAGTTCGTCATACTGTGTTTGCAGGTCATCCAGGGACTGCTCTTTGGTGTGCAGTGTCTCTTGGGTTAGAGTCAATTGCTTCATTAGGTCGAGGTGTTCTTGCTGCAAGGATTCAAGCTGCAGATCTCGCTGATGCAAAGTCGACTTGACCTGACAGGAAATATTTTAAGATTAAATTAATACAAAACAAAGGTTATCTTTGCAAATGCACTCTAATCAAAATCAAGTATTATAATTAATACTTTAGCCTCTAGGAGAAAATAGCAGAAGGTGATAATATTTTAACTTTCCTAGGCCCCTTCTATTTGCTCTGTTAATGGTATTGACTGCCTTGTGCAGCATCTGTTACCTTACAGGCTAAGCAATGACCAGAATGACAAACCTAAAATATTCATAACAGTCATTGTATTCTAAAGTTCTGCTTGAAAAATGTGTCCACAGTAAATTCAGGTAAATTCAGCATTATTAATAATACCATATCATTACATGGCATATAGTACTGAGCTATCCCATACTTCATCTCATTGCAGCCCTTGACATGCTGCCTATGTAAGGTTACAAGGTTAAAGCAGGGCTCTGTAAGTGTAAGTGTATGTAATGATATTCTGACTGCCTATCAACTTTGAACATGGATCTACGGTTCTTGTCTATATCTAGAATAATCACATACTGAATTCACTAAAAAAACCCAGCATCTGGCAAGACAGTAGTTAAGAAATTTTAAAAAAGTATTATTACTGACATGGTTGGAAAAAAGGCCTTTTCACCTGGAACAGAGTGACTTTAATATGCACTTCAGTTTTGCAGCAACCTTTCAGGTTTTAAAAAGAAGTTTAGAGCTCAGTATCTATTTATTATTGCTTTTTCTGCCAAACAAGTATTTCCCTTGGAACCCTTGGGAAGTTGATTAACAACAGTCTACCTGTTCCAATTCTTGCTCCAGTGTTGCTGCAGAATCAGCCATCTTCTGAAGCTGTTCTTTCTCATCCTCAAACTCCTCTAGTTTTCTCTGCAAGTCTTCTTCCACCATGGTTTTAGCCTCCTGGATCTGCATGAAGGCAGCTTCTTGATCTAACATGTCAGCCTGCATAGAGAAAGCATGGAATCAACTTCTACAGTTTCAATGGAGGGGAAGAAGTAGGAAAAAGAAAAAATATAGGAAAAGAGAAAAGGAGATTATCAAGAAAATTCGTAGAGGAAAGACACAAACAAAAATAATTCTGATGTCTGCCTTACACACCTGTACGCCTTTACTGAAGTCACTTATTCCTATACTTAAAACACCTTAGAATAACAGTGAATGTCTTGCATACTTGTGACAATCCAAAGTCCCATTATATAACACCTTGTCCTTTCTCAATTGATGAGCAAGACATGAAGAAAAAGAATCTTTATTAAAATTAAGCTGTTTGGAAAAATTCTAATACAAAAGGGATTCCTTGGACGCTGTAGCTACTCAGGAAACAGCAATTCCTGTCATTTAGACAAGCTATCAGTAACACTGCAGATGGGGTGCTTCCACTATCCTGCTGCTTTACTCTCCTTTGAGACTCAGAAGCAGGAATGTCATTGAAAATCGGGAGAATTTAAGGTTCTAAGAGCTTTGGAAGTGACCATACTGCACTTCAGATTTTACCCAACTTTTCTTACTGGAGGGAAGGAAGCACAAACCTGATTACTGAGCAATTTCACACATTTAAAAAGCACATTACTGATTTAGATTAACTTCCAATTAAGTTTCCTCCTGAACAGGTTCATGAATGGGCAAAGGACGACATTTACATTTGCCTTTAAAGTTCAATTAAAAACAAATACCGGAACTGAAAATGCACGTATCACCTTTGAATGGGAAATATATGGCCTTGTTCCCTCTTATTGTTCATAATGCCATGCAAATTTATTTGCTCTGAAGTATTTACTGCTTTTAGAATGCAGCATTCGAACCAATTCATAAGAATTCTATGTTACTTTGCCAGAATAGCCTTGACTTTGCAAAACATAAATACACATAAATAGACAGAACATAACTCACAAAACCCATCTACAACCATACCTCAATATTTTGCAGCTGTGCTGCAATACGTTCCTTTTCTTTAATGGACCTGTGCTGGGTTTCAGTCAGCTGCTGCGACAGGGCCACGTTCTCTAGTTTGAGATGTTCCAACATACCTGCTTGAGTCATTTGCCCAGCCTAAAGGAAGGAAAAAAATCACAGATTAATACCAAGAGAATTTAAGAGTTTCAGGGAAAAAACCTATCATGTTGAAACTGCGTGTGCCTTATTTCAGCTACTACTTTCATGGCACTGGTGCAGCCAGGCCATTGTAGAAGGCCACTAGGTTGTCCTGTGGATAAAAGTGACAAAAAAGAACAGATTGTCAGTTCTCCCATATACAAGTAAATCACAATACCTGTATATTGGCCATCTCACTCTGCAGCCTGACACGGGCCTCCTGTGCCAGGACCAGCTGCTGCTGGTACCACTGCCTCACATTTTGGAGAGATGTGATCTCTGTTTCAGATGCCTTCAGCTTGTTGGTCAGTGTTGTCCGTTCCAGCTGCACCTTCTGAAGCTGGGTCTGCAAGGAAGCCAACTGCTGCCGCAGGTCATGAACTAGAAAAACAAAAATAAAGAACTTGGACTAGCACACCCCATTGTGCTATTTCTATACACACTTTTTCAAGGATTATTGCTATATTCATAGTTTTTTCTACTTTTCCTTTATTTTTGAACAAAGGCACATATGGCTAATTACATAAAGATTGGCTTACCTGCCAAAGTGCTAGAATCCAAAGTATCGGGTCATAAGCAGAGTAAAATTAAACTAAATGAATCACTTCTGTAAGCATTCACAGTTCCTCAGAGGCAGAAAACATGAACTAACTAAACATCAGGAAGTAGGAGTCCTGGCACATACAGTCATCATTACAAATCAGTATTTGTACAATTTTCCAAAAAAACAACTAGGCCACTGTCTGGACTAAATATTTATGCCTCCCTCTCCAGGCTGGCACTGGCAGCTTGAAAACTGTGACACTTCTGTGACACAAAGTAAAAACCAATCATCTTAAAAATCAGACCATTTTATTAGTGTGATATCAAATAAACACAAATTAAAATTTCTTTTTCTTCCTGGACTTCAGAATTGGGTTGAAATAAAATGATTTATGCAACAACAAATTTTTAAAGACTGATATTTACATCATCCCACCTGTGCTGTCTCTGGTGAGAACATTTTTTTGCATATCTTCAACTTTCTGCAGGAGTCTCTGGTACTGCTCTTCTGCTAACTGCAAATCGTTGTTTGAAGAAGCCAAACTGGCATTCTTTGCTTCCAAGGCATTTTGCAGGTCAGCCATTGCTCGTTCCAGATCCCAGCAAGACTGCTTTAATGTGGCCACTTCTGAGCTCAGAGATTCCTGCTTCTGCTGGCTGTTTTGGCTGTGCTCCATCTGTGCCTGAAGCTTCATGTTCAAAGCTGCAAGTTGGGCTTGTAGCTCAGTCTTCTCTTTGAGAGCCTAAATGTGTCCAGAAAATCAAAATACAGGAATCTCATGAGAAAGACATTAATGGCTGACTAAAAAAGATGCCCAGCAAAATGGCTTTGATAAGGCAAGGACCACTTGCGTGTAAAAAATTCTATTTAAAGCAACATCTCACCTATCAGGTATTTCAAATAGTCAAAGAACACACAGAGGAAAGAACATACAAGACACAGAGCATTGTACATCAGCAACCACATGAGGATTTTTCATAAAACACGTATTTCCACACTTTAAGGAAGAATGCTTTCTATTTTTAGTGTTATACCATCAATTAAAACAAAGAGAAAATACTTATAAAGACATCGCTAGCATTGCTCTGGATTTTTTGTCTCTCTTTTAATTTGACTTTAAAAAAAACATACAAAAATCCCACTTTTTTTTTCTTTAAAGTACTCTTTGACAACTTTACCAACTTTATACTAATCCTCTTCACCATCTGTACTGCATTTATGTGGTAGTGGGGGTCTACAAAGGGTGGTCTCTGTGAGAAGCTGGCAGAAGCTTCCCCCATGTCCAGTGGAGCCAAGGCGAGCTGGCTCCAAGATGGACCCAGCCCTGGGCAAAGCTGAGCCCATCAGTGACAGCAGAAATGCCTCTGGGATGAGGGATTTAAGAAAGTGAAAAAAAATAGCAGAACAACAGCAAAGATAAGAAAGAAAACTATGGGAGAGAAACAGGTCTGCAGACACCAGGGTCAGTGCAGAGGGAAGGGAAGGAGGTGCCCCATGCTCTGGAGCTGAGATTCCTCATCTCTCTCGGGAGAATCTCAACCCATGAGCCTTTCACTGTTATTTCTTCTCTTCCCTGGCCAGCTGAGGAGCAGAGTGACAGAGCAGCTTTGGGGGACACCTGGCATCCAGCCAGGGTCAGCCACCATGGCATTCTTGTAAAGTACCTTATTCAACAATGTTTTTACAAAACACAATTCCACAAGTAATGAGCAAGCAGCTCTTGAAAATTAATTAAAATATTAATTTGATTTGCTGAATACAGAATTCCAAATTCATTTTCTACCTGATTAGCTTCTAGCGAGAGTGCTTCTAGTTGCCCTTCAAGTCTCATCTTCTCCTTCATAACCTGCAACATCTCATCATGAGTTCCTGCGATAGAGCTTTCCATAGAAACACTGGAGACAGAGACAGCACAAACACAGTTACAGGGTTAGAATAGAACACTCGTCCAGTTGAAGAAAATTGACACTGCAATTAAGAGGTACTCAGACCCTGTGTGGCTTAGACTGTAGGACATTTTTTCTGGCTTTATGATAGATCCAGAACACAGTGTAACAACCTCTGTTAAAAAGAGAAAGCAATTACGTTCATGCTAAGGTTTCATACTCTAGTTTCCTGTACTTGCAGCAACTAGAATCTAGTGTGGCACCACATGGTTGTTATTTTACAGAAGTGCAATCATTGACTTCATCATATTCTGTATATACAGATCCCATTTTAAGCAGACAACTGGACATGATGGGATCACAAAACCTTCACAACTATTCTCTGTCTGCTTTAATTTGCCTGAGAAATACCAACAGCTTCTGCAAAAGAAGGACGAACAGGTATTTGGTATAAGGGATTCTTTATGCTGATTCTTTGCTGTACAGCCAAGGCATCTGGAGAAAAAGATCTTCTCTCATTACTGTAAGAAATAAATCTAAGACAGAATAATCATCAACAACTGATTGTACACCTCAACATCTCTGGGCATGACACTTTATTCCAACAAAGCAGGGGGAGAAGTATTTAAAAAAAATATCAAAAATTTCAAAAGTAGGACGGATAAAACATGCATCTGTAGACAACTGATAAAAAGCACACATTTTTAAGGACTTCACCAGTCATGCACTTGCTTTCTGAATCAGCTTAATACCTGTCATATACATAAGCTTGGGAGACTAAATCTTATTCTAAAAGGGCTAGAGAGGATAGGATATCTAGGACAAGACTCTTGGCATTTCTTAACTATGTGAGGTCTGAAAGGTACATGCACAGATCAGGAAAAGGACAATACTAAATATCACTTAGGCAGTCCAGTCTACACTTTCAGACTTTACAGACCAAGGCTCATGAGTGATTCAGTGAATGAAGTCCTTCTATACAGATAGAAACAACTGCTTGCAGTACATTTAATACAGCCAGTGGCAAAAATATCCTTCTCTAAAGATATACTTAGTAAAGAGGTACTCAAGTGAAGTGGCCTCTCAGATTATTTTAGAATTTGTAAGCTAATAACAGACTTAATCACAGTCTAAGTTAAAATTGGATCTAAAGTTAGTAGGAGGTAAGAGTAATAGGCTGCCTATTCCAAGAAAATATAATTAACTAACAATGTGATCATTCTTACCTGCTAGAAATACTGTCTCTCCTGCTCCGTACCTCTCCATTAACTTCTTGCTCTTGGGCCTGCTGCTCCACTGCTGCAGCCTGCAGCACCTCACTGATGGAAGGAAATTGCCCCATTGCTTCAGGATGTATCTTCTGGCCATTTATTGTATATGGAGTATCCTTTTTGCCTGCTGCGTTCTGTAAACTGCTATACAGCCCTTTCCCTGACACACTGCTGTAGGTAGAGCTGTCGCTCTCATTTCCATCCAGCCTCATTCCCACTTCGCTCCCATCAATCTCTGAAATACTGTCTCCTGCCAAGGAGGAATTCTCTATTCGATCATCCACATCAGAGGGCAGACTGATCTCAGAAACAACTGATGTCGGACCACTTCTGCTTTGTGTCAGAGCCCCTCCAGATAAGTCAGTAGCCACAGAATTCCCAGCAGCATTCTGAGCGCCTGAATCTTCAGTTCTGTAGTCAGCCAAGGACCGGATCTTGCTGGCCTTAGATTTTGAACTTCTTCTTTCTTTTGAGGATGCTGGAAGTCCCAAGCTACCCAGCTTTGGCCCCCGGGGGACACTGGTCCGCAAAAAGGAGTATTCTTTTGTCATTGCTACAGTGCTGGCTCTTGGCAGGATTTCTGGATTTAACATCAGCTCAGGATCCAGGGTGCTGGAGGGACGGGTTTTGGATGTAGATTGACTCGACTGAGAGAAACAAAGAGTTCACAATAAATTCCAGAGTGTTAACTTCGAAATAGCATCAAAGACTTATTTTGCTGTAACTTAAGACATAAAGCTCTACACTTCTACACCGATATTAAATACACATCCTTTCATAAACAAAGTAAATTATGCAAGCAATCAACCCTATCAAGGTTCAGTATATACATACAGAAAATGTTCATGTGAAACTCCAAAAGGTAACTGAAAAATATAGGCAAAATTGAATATTTAGGTTACTTTAAGTTAGTGTCTGTTTCCCCCCCACCTATTTTAAGTGGCACAAAGTGATACATTACTGATGAGGTAACAGAACCAAATTTTGCCTGTCCAGAAGAAAAAAAATGCTTTCTCACATTTGAGAAAACTACTGAATGTTTTAATTCAGGGCAGAGAAATGGTAAAGTTTTCAAGCTTCTCAACAAAACACAACCTAGAAGATGTGTTGTGTGATACTCACTCTCTCTTGATGTCTCTTCACTCGGTATTGTTTGAGCTGTTCTTCCAGACGCCTTCTTGCCTGAAGTCTGATTTGTTCTTCATTCTCCAACGGCAGTGAAGACTCTACTGAGCCTGTAAGGGAAAGGTATCTTCACAGTCAAACAGAAAACTCCAGCACAGGCAAATGGGATGCAAAACGTAAAAGCCCCTTCTACCATCAGCAACATGCTTCATGCTTAAGCAAGGAACAAAAGGAAAGCCCACTGACATGCATCTCAAATGACCCTCTTCAAATATATCCTTGTGTAAGCACTCATAAAGCCTGTGGACTTACACTGCTCAGTTTGCAAATGCTATAGTTCCTCCACAGATACATGACAAGAGATTATACAGCAAGAAAAAAAATATTGCTGTCATTTAATCTCGCCTGTCCTGCATTTCTGACAGTACTAAAATTATAAAACTAAGCAAGACCTACACAGTCCATTCATTCCCTACAAGTAGTGGAAAACTGTTCCCTAGATACATTTTCTTTCCTCTTATTAACTCACATTAAACCTTTCCTGTAGTAAGACTCTTTGACACCTTAATATAAAGCCTCTCCCTTCTCCCCCCTTCTTCTCTCCCTTCCTTTTTTTCTTAGCTTAAAATCACATGGCTCTGCTGTTCTTTTTTTTATGTCACCTGTTACTCCTAATAATCAAGAAGATTAGAATAGCTTCAGCCCCAGAAAGCGTGAATTCCCCTCCAGTGAAGAGCCAGTTTTAAATAGTAAGGCACATGCCTTAGCTGCAGCAGAGGGTGGTTTACTGAAAGAAAATGAATTGTAGTTCTAAGTAAAAGTTTACTGCAAAAATGAAGTTTAGTTCAAGCTTAAATGATGTTATAGGAGTCCAGAGCCAGGCTCAGAGTAAAAAGCTTTATGCAGCAAGAGAAAGCAGGGGCACCACCATAAACAGATGCTTACACAATTCAGTTTCTTGCATGGGAAGACTTAGTTTGAGAGACTGCAAAGCTTCTTTCCTAAGAGCTATGCCCTCAGCACTAGTTCCCTGAGACTTCCTTAGGCTGTCATGGAAACCAGTCACACCTGGGGATGACTCTTCACCCTGTTCACTGCTGGTGGGATCAAAAGATACAGGAGAGTCGGGGCAGAGCGACTCTGGCCCATTCTGGCAGGCGTCCACTTTGCTGTGTATCTCCAGACTTCCCTCTTCATTTGGCACTTCATTGATGTTATTACTGGTAGCTGGAAAAGGAAGTTTTACTGAGCTACACTTTAAGCCACACCATTTATGTTCACACCTCCACCCAAATACAATGCACTATTGCCTTTATATTGTACAAATATGGAAATTGCTACTGACAGCAACTGGCAGGAGAAATTTCACAGAGGATTTTTGATTCTTCACTTAAAAAGAGCAGAACAAGTACCTTTCATTTGCTTTACTATGTTGCCCTCAAGCAGGACCTCAAAAGTCATCATATAAGACATCTTCAAAACTTCACAGAGGTTTCTAAAATCTTGTTAGGTTTAGAAGCATGAAACACCGAGTGTAAGGAACTCTGAGGGGCACCCTGCTACAAGTAAGACTCAGCAGCTGCAGGCCTGTGCTGAATGATTCAGCTCTTTGATGTGCTGCTGGGCACTGGGGAGAAAGCATCCACCATCCCGATTTTCAGCCTGGGCCAAGCAGTTTCTCAATTTTAAACTGAGTTTACATTCTTTCAAATAGGACATCTTCATCAAAAATACAGTAGCAAAGCTTATATGTATCAAAATAATAAACCTACCAATTAAAAGGCAATTCAAGAACCACTTTAACACCAATTTTATCCCCACTTACTAGTATTTTTCTTTTCCATCAGGAAAAAATGCATATTCAAAACCAGATAAACATTTCACAGGTTTATGCTCTGGATTTCTCACACATTTCTATTTACTTGGCTGGGGACTACTAACATTTATGAACCTGCTGTTGCAAAAAAACTGTGTATCTAACTTTAAATTAATTACTATAGATCTCAAATGAGCAGAGCACTGAAACAGCCACTGCCTTTCTGTTCATTCCCACACCACATTATCACCGTAGTAACTGGAACTCAGTGGAATAATATGGAAGATTTCATTATTTTTTCCTAAAGATGGTGGAAAATATTCAACATTTATGATCACAAAGTATTTGCAAGAGCAAAAATCAAGTTCCCACCTCTGCAGTGCATCTTCCCTTAAGCCAGCACAGTGTGAACCAGCACAGAGGAAACTGAATGAGGAAACTGAATTTGAGTAGAAATAAAAAGCTTTCAGTCTTAGGTTGCCAAAACCCATCGACTCTAAGACTGGAATTAAAATACTTTTGGGTATCTTATTTGTCATGCAGACAACATTTCAGGCCATTTCACCCTAATCGCTTCTCTGATTTAGATCACCATGTCGTCACAAAAACAGCTGCAGGCACGATGGAAAGGGTGGGTTCAACAAGGATGTAAAGGAGGACAGAGGACAAGACTGCTTTTTAACAACTAACATTTTAAAACTAGAATATTGGTAAAACCAAATTTAAAATAGGTGTCAACGCTAAGAATAGCCACAAGAAGCCAAAAATAAGAACACAGCTCATACATTCAGAAATATTGTTTCTGCCCATCTCAGAAACTGCAGCTATTACTGCATCAACTTCACACTTTATTTACATTTTTTCTTCACAACCGTGAGTGGTATACATATACAAACAGGATGCTGGAGCAAAATTCTGGAGGAATGGTTTCCTGGCAACTTCCTGAGGCCAGGAGACACTCCAAATTTAAACAGACCCTGAACTAAAGTAATTTAAAGGCAGTAGTGCCAATACAGCTGCAGTCTTTTTAGAACAATGGGCAAGCAGACGCAATTAGAATAAAAACAGTAGAAAGATGCACTTTATCTATTTGTAAGCCACAACTCGATTGTCCAACACAGGAGATGACAGGTACGTGTGATCTCCAGCTTCATAAAGGATTAATGAATCATCACCAAACTACACTCTGCCACTCTGATAACGGGCAGCCTAAGAAAAGCAAGTAAAGTCTCAGGGCCTCCTCTCTCCTGCCTGTGACAAGGCGACAAACCTGTGGTACCAGAAGGCCCCAACCTCATCACGTCACCTCCTTTTACATAAGGAAGCACTGTGATTTTGTGTATCTGCGCAGCCACAATGTACACACTCCTCCACCCAGCCACCCCCATATCCTGATACACCAGCATATCCTCAGACTCCTGCCAGGGGAACACAGAGATTTCAATTCAGTGCAGGGAAAATACTTTCACAATGAAAACAGTTAAATACTGGAATGGACAGGGAGGCTGCTGAACCTCCCTCTACAGAGACTTTCAGATTTCAACAGGACGAGGCCCTGAGCAACCCGATCTTGCTCCGTAGCCAGGTGTGCTCTGTGCAGCAGGTTGGACTAGATAACCCACACAGCTCCCTTCCAACTCAAGTTTGATTCTATAATCTACTCAGATAATGGACTCTAAAGTTTCTTGCAAACAGCCACATGATTATTTTATTATAGTGCTTGTCTACATATAAAAGTTACTTTGAGATAAATTGGAGAGTATGTGCCAGCATCTCTCTTCCATAAAGGGAAGCTTAGCCAGACATTTTGGGTTTTGCCTAAGCAATTTAATTTATTAGGAAGATTTCTTCTGCCAGAATAAAGTGCTCCAGTCACAGCCTTACTCTGGAACAGCCATTTCAGAACTGCTTGTTCTAGAGAGTTTCAGGTGTACACTCTCAGAAACATTATCTGAAGACAGACTAACATCCTGAACAACAAATACTCACCTGACAGCTGATAGAATTTAAGTTAATAGTTTGGTTTTGCTTTCAAAAGAACAAGTTCTACAGCTAAAAAAACCAGTTTTACACACACAGAGAGCTATAGACTTCACCAAACTTGCTTAAAACTGCTGTACAAGAAATTCCTGACCTCAAGGAAAAACATCCTTCTGCATCACCTGAACAATAAAACAGATGATTACATAAAAGCCTGGGTAAGACTAGGAAATTATGTCGTGCATATTAAAGAACTTACTGTTAATTTCATCTGTAGTAACTAGCTGTGACTTGGCTTTACAGTCCAAAATTTCTTCAGAGCTGCCGGGAGCCCCATTACTGCTTCTGTTCTCCAAGTGAACATCCTGCTGGACAGATGAGGAGTCCATGGTAAAAATGATCCAGGTCCCTGGAAAGTTTTTCTTCTCAACAATTTGCCACCAAGTGAACTACCAAGTCCTGTTTCTCTCCATCAGCAGGAACAGCGTTGAGATGTCACACAGGAGCCCAGTTCTGAGCTGTAGAGCTGTTGGTGTGCAGCAGGCAGCTGCTAACTCCACATCATGGAAACAGCTTGCAGCCAAAGTCGTAATCACCAAGGAGCTGCATCCTCTAGAAACAAAACGTAGTGAATTTACAAACATTTACTAAAGCTCTGAATATATGAGTTAAAAATAAAGTAGTGGCCACAGACAGAACCAGGACATGGGTAACAACAGAGAGAAAGAAATACAACCAAATATCCAGATTTGGGAATAAAAAGTGTTCTGTTTGTGCTCACTTTTTTTAGTAGCATTGATACACTGCAGAATGATGCAACAGATAGTATTTAGCAAGACAGCTGATTTAAAATCACTGTCCCTTTTAATGGGAAGGCCTCTTTGGCCTCTATGTTAAGAACCAAGACAGTATTCACAGTAGCATTTTGCTCTGTAAATTATGGTGTGTATATATATGGAAGCATACCATGTATTTCATTTCAAGGAATGAGTTTCAGTATCTTTTGTTAAAATGAAGTATGGAATTCAGACTTAATTTTTTAAAATTAAATTACATCATTACTGTTTACTTGTCTGCAGAATAACAAGTATGAATCACTGTACAGAATATGAACTACTCATTACAGCACACGCTGGCAGTCAGAATGTGGCCTGGACTGCAGCTCAACATTGCCTTCTCCTACGACCAGTCAAGAAGAGGATTTCCAGCCACAGTTTACAAAATTTGCAAATGATTCTCCAGGTATTCAGCTCTAACCTCTGGATAAAGATCCAGCCAACTAATACAATCTAACAGAAACTGTTGTATACAGCCATTTTAAGTAATTAAATTTTGTTCCAATAGTTACTGACAGCTGAATCCAGATTACAAAATCTTGTTATCTACTAAAGAAACATAAGAAAACCCTAGTTAAAAAAAAAAGGGGGTGGGGGGGGAGGTTGTGGGAGAACATCAAATCAGGAATATTTTGACTGCATTTTTACATGAACACAAACATTTTGAACAACATTCCTTCCATATCTCCAGAGAGCACTTGTGTAACTGCTACTGTGCCACACTGCCCTGGTCACCCTGCAACACCACCATCATCTCCAAAATGTTACTGAGGCAGCAAACAGCTCAGGGCACACAGGAAAACACGGCTACGTAGGTGACCCTTACACAGGTGAGCTGTGAAGGAGCCAGAAACCTGGAGTACTTTTCTAAACAGGAAACCTCCACCAAACAGAAAAACGAATACCTTCACTGTTATTTGTTACTAATTTTTAAAGATTTTCAGTATAATAAAGCTTTCAATAAAACTCCTAGAACTGCCACTGTACAGCAAATAGATGCTACACGACAGGTTACCAAGAGGAAATACAGACAAAAGGCAAGCAAGATTTTGGGTCCTTACACCTTGGCAAAATCCAGCCAACACGAGATGGTTTGTTGTCCTTGTCATAAAACACGCTTAAATAATCAAGGTGATTAAGAACGGCTTTCTCTTGTACAACCCATTCCCAATACTAAAGGTTTGAGCATTTTGGCCTCAGAGTCCTTTCATATCCTTGTGCTGCACACAAGCAGACACACACACACGCAGATGTAGGCACGCCAGGGGAACACAGCAATAACCCCACAGGGAACGAGCCGTACGAAAACCATCGATTTTGCTTAAAACACGAACAACCAGGACGACAACGGGTCCCGGTCACCAACCGGGGAGGCGCCGGCAGACACGGCCGCGGGGTCCCTGGGCCGGGCACGTCCCTGGGCACCGGCAGAGGCAGCGGGAGGCCCGGGGCCGCAGCCCACGGAGCCGAGCCGGGCCGGGCGGTTCCCCGCTCCCCGGCAGCCCCGAGCGGCCTGAAGCGGCCCGAA
>VZTD01003772.1:942246-999085 GCA_013397725.1 Rhagologus leucostigma
GGCGCTCTGCCTCGGCGGGGCGGGAGCCAAGGTAACCCCCGGCACCCGCGGCACCGGCCCCCGCCCGCACCGGGCAGGGCAGCGCGGCAGCGGCGAGCCCGACGGGGAGGGGGTGCCCCGGGAGCCCCGCCGGGAGGTGGGGAGGGACCGGGAGTCCCGGGGCGAGGGGTGCAGCAGAGCTGCCGGGAGCCCCGGCTGAGGGGTGCGCTGGTGCTCCCGGGACGAGGGATGCGCCGCGGACAGCGGGAGGAGGGATGCAGCGGGGCGGCCGCGGCGGGGGCGGCTGCGGGTCCCTCGGGGTTTGGGGCGTAGGGCTGGCCGCGGACTCGCCTCGGAGTGCGAAGGCACCGCGAGACGCGATGCTCCGGGAGTCTGACTCCGGATCAGCTCCTCCGCTTCTGTACAGCCGGACCCGAAATCCGGTGAAAGCCCAGTGATAACGGATTCCCAGCAGAAATGAGAACACTTGCTCAAAGGCATCCCTACCACGGGCACAGCCTGGCTTGGGGAGTCCAAACCAAATACGTCTTGCTGTATTACAGTCCCCACGCTCGCTCTCTCCGCTCTTGTGCACCTCGGCTGTAGCACGGAGAGCAGATAAACTGTGCGAGTGACAGGTACAGCTCCCAGGGCAGGGATCCGGGCAGAGCTGAGAGCAAGTGGGCACGGGGAGCTGAGAGGGGGTGAGCGCGGGGGGCACCCGAGATGCGGTGGCAAGGCAGAGGAGGAAACACAGAGCACCCCACAACCAGGAGCAGCTGCAGAGCAGTCGCTCTGAGCTTTGGGAAGGATGAGCAGTCGGGGTCTGGCTGAAGTGACTGGGACTTTTCCTATGGACCCTGATAGAATCAAGGTTTGGCACCTCTGGTAGAGATTCTCAATTCTATAAAACATGAGCCACTAGAGTATAAGAAAATAATATTCCATACATTTATGTCTTTATATACATATATACGTATATATATATATAAAGAAAAAAGATGTGGGGTTGCTTTCCTTGGTGGCAAACAGCATTATAATTCTGCCTGATAAAGTAATTCCCTGCCACAGCACACAAACACACAGCAATGACTGTGGTTGAAACGAAGATGTTTTATCTCACTTTGGTATCCTAGTGAAGATAGCTACAGTGAGAACTTAATTAAGCCACATTTCTGGCACTGAAATACCAACTTTACCAAGACCTATTGACTTGTATGGTTGTGGGGCTTTGTATTTTGTTTCTCTTTTAAGTCAGGATTGCATTGCAGCACGCAAGCTTACCCTCATCCAGTTGCATACCTCTCTTATTAAACTACATAACTTGCTTGCTTCCCTGAATTATTGCATCCTTCCTGTGCTGTTTCTCTTCTGCCTTTGCCTGTATAGTCATGAAGAGCAAGTACGGGCTGTGTGCTGTGCCTTTGGGGGTGAAAGGCAATGGTGGGACTCTGAATGCATCAGAAAGCTCTATAATTTTTGCTTGAGGTTTTTTTTTTCTATGTTTCGTAGTCAACTTCTGTTGTTCTCTAACCCTGAAATCAAGAGTGTTTGATTTCACACCAGGCAGTAACTGAAGTATTGACCAACAGCACTGCAGAAAAGAAACTGCCTCCTTAATGAAGAAGTAGCAGCCTCCTGCCTACTTTCCCTGACTTGACTTCTTGCTGTGTCAGTTATTCTTTTGATCACGTTGTCTATAGGCTCTTAATATACTAGACAATTTCTTTTGCAGAATGAAAAGCATTTTCTGTTACTTATCTTCCTAAATGTGACAGGGAACTCTGTGTGTCCAAACAGACGTGTGTGTACATCTCTTGCTCCCTGTTTTTATTATTTCTTGGAGTAAGTTGCACTTGCTCTTCACTCATCAAGGTCTGCACTATGCTGCGTAGGCTTCACTATTTTTATCTTTTTTGGCTACACTGATAGTGTTGCTATGCTAGTAGAGAAATATACATCCCACTCCTAAGTTAGTGGTTCAAATGCAGTTCAATTTATCAGTTGAAAAAAAGTATTCAACGATTTATGAGAAATTATTTGTCTTCTGGCTTAGAGGTAACAATGTAAAAACATATCAGAAACTCCCTTGGCAAGGGCAAAGTCTGCATGAGGTACAGGGAACTGAATTGTTCTTTTCATCCAGGAAGGTGGTCTCTGCCAGTAAGAGCTGAGAAAATTTGTGATGCTGTGAGGTAGTGTGGATCTTTGCAACGTGTTTTGTGGCAAAGCTCTCTCTGGAATCCTTCACCAAGTACTACAGCAATTTAAAAATAGGAGTTAGATCAAATGAAAGAAAATTTGAAGATAAGGTCCATGGTGTTTCCTCCTGCGTGTCTGTATCAAATGGAACAAGATGTGCAGATAAGCGGCTTGTTTATCCTGAAGGAAGAATGTAAGCCTGATGAAAGACTAATGTAGTCAAAATTATGTCTCTGTATGTCCATTAAATATTATCTGTTTAATCAAATTGCTGTGGAGGAGGTCTCTGTGCCAGTGCCATCCTTCATCTGGTATTCTTCTGTTCACTTGCTAGCTCAAAGAAAAAAATCAAGCCTTTCTTGTTCTGTTTAAGAGAAGAAATCTTAGCAATCCTAGACCCTCTGGTGAAAGTCTTAGTCCTTTACCCAGAAAGAACTATGGCAAAATTCCTGACGGTTTCAGAGGGAGCAGGATCCTTCCCAAGATCAGTGAAAGATTTTAAAAAAATTCAACTACTAAAATATGCACCTCAATTAGCAAAGAATGTGGCCTGATTAGTAAAGTGTATGAAATTTCAGCTATTAAATTCTACAGCCCTGATCAACAAAGCACGCTGCACAGTTGGCAATGTATCCAGAATCTCAACTGCTGTACTAGTCTCCTACCAGATCAACCAAGCATGCAGCTGAATCAGTAAATTATGCAACTGGAGCAGCAAAATATGCACTTCTGATTGGGGCAGGAGGATAGGGAAGTTCTCAAATGTTTTAAATTGGCACACAATAGGTCTGTCAGTGGTCAGCATCTGCCTTGAGAAAACTAGAGGCAGAATATGTAACTTTTACTAAGTCTTTCTGGACCATTGCTGGACTGGAAAAGTATGTCCCTCGAGTGGCTCAGTGTTTGTTAGCAGCAGTCCCATTCTTTACCAGATGTACTGCACATCTGGTTCCAATCCCAGCAGCTGCCAGGTGTGGGGGTTATTTTAGTAACACTTTAATGGGATTTTTAGGTCCAGGTAGCTTTTGCTTTGTTCATCACTGTAAAGCACTGGCTATGCACACCAGGCTGTGTTTCCGTCTCAAGAGATGAAGCCAGTCAAGACAAATAAGGCACCTTCAAAGAACCTGAAAGTTTTGTTGGCAATGAGCTTAATATCTATTAATCTCTTCACTGTTTGTGAAGGTACTTTGTGCTTGAGGAGCAGAGAAATGGTAGGTCTTTCCTATTTTCTTTGTATCTTGATTAATTGCCATAACTGCATCCTATTGTGTTTACAATGTATCTTGGCAGATCAGATGTTTACCGTGCAGAGAGTTTGGATGTTTGGCCAATTTGGGGACCAGCTATATTCATATATTCTGAAGCTGTAGAGCTGTTCCTCCCTAGGTTCTGTGTTTGTGCTTTAAAAATCCAATCACAGTAGCTGGTTCTGAACTTCAGAAGCTGTTTTTTCTTTAAATTATTATTTTTGCTTTATACAGAAAACCTGCAGCTTGTCCTCTTTTAATAAAGATGCAGTTTCAGGGTTTCTATAAACCACTTATATTTTTTTTTTTGATGTCTGGAAGTAAACTGCGTTAAACTGCCTGGGCTCAAGGAAGGCATGAGAATTGCTTTGTTTTATTGCACTGTTCACTTTAGTACCCAGAAGCCTGAAACATTATTTGAGTCTAAAAATTATCTGGGCTTGTTTTTTTGTTGTTTTGGTTCATTTTTTTCTGGTTTTGGTTTGGGGTTCTTTTGTTGTTTTGTTGGGTTTTTTTAATCCACTAAATTTGGTTCATAAAGCTGGCTTGCATTGAACTTCTTATTTACCAAACTTCTGCCTCATTTCCAAGTCAGTTCAATGAATGATCCTATTTAGTTCTTTTTCCTGTTTAAAATATTTCCTACTGAGTCCAGAGCAGTGCCCTTAAAACATAATTGATTTGGGTCATTGAACCCTTATTTTTCATGCATGTTAGTTTACATCCCGCCACTGGTCTGACTGGTATTTAAATTAGAAAATTGCAGGCGGATTTCTTCTAGAGGCTAAAGTTCACATGGAGTCTCTGGCAAAATAAGATCCTGGAGTACATATCCCTGGAACTGGGCAATGATTTGTAACTTTTTTTTAATTCTCTGTCTGGCCAGAGTGTTATAAATCTGGCGCTCCCTTGTTAGCTTCACGCTAAGCAGTAATAATGTCCACAGTGTTTTAGTCCTGATAATTCTAATTACTGAAGCACTGAAGAAGCTGAAAGCTGAGAAGATGGACAAGGCTGGCCTCAAGTCCTGCACAGCACAGGGGATTCTCTCTTTGTAGAGCTGAGCTGTAATTCTCTCGTTCGCTAAGGCCAGCAATGGAAGCAGCAGCCAAGGTAAGAGAAACAAGCCGGTGGCAGCAGATTTCTGGAATGATGTGGGTAATCTTTGTGCAGAAGGAGCTAAAAGATTGCGGTGCTGGTAGAGATACCAACCGTCCTTGGGGTGAAAACGCTGAAATAATTTTTTTTCTTTACTATCTTAAGAGGTTGGAGCAAACAATCCTGTTGCACTGGTCTGAAAAGACCCAGCAAACAAACTTTCCTGTGGTAACCAAAAATTACTATTCTCGCCTCTGCTTCTTTGTGTGACAGACCAGGAATGGTGGTAAAATATTCAGGTCTCTTTCTTCCTGCTTCTCTTTCTTCTTAAAAAAAGGAACTCATGGCATATTTTGTGCCAGAGAGTGGCTACCCAGCAGTAGTGTACCTAGACCAGGTCTGGTAGAGCAACTCTTCCCATTACACGCTGTTCTTAGTACGCACTGATATCTCAGATCCATAAATGATAAATATTCAGCTTGGTGTTTAGATACTTGCTTGAGTACGGGAAGTACTAAATAGAAAAGTCGTCCTCTTGTACAAATTTGTGGCAGGAGAAGGGTGGAGTAGGAACAGGGCACTGTAAGGACTTGCATTAATATGTGGAACAATTTTACAGCAGTAGGGAGAAGCCTGACTGTCAGCCTTGGTTTTCAAACTCAGTGTAAGAGCATTAACATTCCTCTTACAATCTCTCAGCAGCAAATGGCCCCATGGCTCATTTTGAATATCCTTACTCGTGTCATTGCCAATGGAAAGGAGGTTCCAATTTTGAGAGGAGCAAAGGCTAATTTGCCTATATTTCCTTTCTAGAGTTCTTGGAGCCCTACTGGAGCTCACAGAAGTCATCTGAGACTTCAGGAGGATTTAAATCAGGCCATAAGTACTGCTGGCTTGGATTAGTAATGATGTACATTGAGGACAACATCTGTATTTGGGTTTGGGTGGAGCCCTTTCATGGTAGAAGAGTTGGTAATACTTTTACAGTACCTTTCATCAGAGGATTTCAGAGTTTCACAAATATCTAATTACAGAACCTATTAAACTATGTGAAATCCTTGGTCCTGGGGAGTACAGGCACTACCATTATGCTTCAATAGAAAGCAGGGGTGGGTGGTGTTCAAAGTGGCAACACAAAAGCAAAGTTTTCACATGCAAGCCATAACCTGCTACACTATCTCCTTTTCATCCCGTGTTTTACTCTTCTCATTTCTTTTTATTAGCAGCCAGGTTTCCGCACCAAATGAGCTAAACAAAGTGGGCTGCCACAAGTCTCCATTCAGAACTACTGTCAGCTCTTAGGAAGAGACTTTTGGAAGTTCATCTCTCTCTTACTGATCTGTTTTTGTACTATTTGTGTTTCTTTATCCTGTTAAGGTGTAGCAGGACTTAGCTAGGGTCAGGTGCCAAGGATGCCAATAATGACAGCTTCCTGGATACAGGAGCTCTGGGATGACATGCCTCTGAAAGTCCAGCCTGATCCAAATCCTGGAAAGTTGGTCACTCAGCCTTTCCAAGGACGGTGTGCCTGCTCTGTACTATTCTTAATTTGGGATTAGCAATGGGAGATCTAATCCACTTATTCTACTTAAATCCAGCTCTCTCCTGGTCGTGGTTAGTAAATATTCCACTGTTTTGAGAGACTGAATTTTTATTAAAGGGATTTTTTGACTGAAAATGTGGAGCCTTTACTGATAGCACTGAGGCTCGAAGCCCGGGCTGCCCATGCCCTTGATTTCCTCCTGTGCTCTACATCTGCATGGGTGGGCACTTCAGGTAAATCCGAGACCTCACTATTTGAATACAAGGGCCCCAAGGAGTTGCTCATCAAGACTAACTTTAAATGCGAGCTTAGCAGGCTGAACACTTTGATTTGCCTCTAAAATCAACAGTAACTTATTCCAGGTTTCCTGGTTGAAACTTGAATGGGGAAGAAGAAAGGATGTCTGCAAAGCAGATTTATTTGGGAAAACAAACTGCTCGCTGGTTGGGACCCTGTAACAACAAACCCAGGGCTTAGTTTTTCCTCTGTCTGCAGTATCTCTGATACTTTTTTCAGCTTTCTCCCAGCCCTCCCTGCTGTGCCCTCGTGGTGTCTCCTTATGTGTAAGCAATAAAGTAAAATTTACAAGTGTCCTGCTCTCTGAAATCCTGGCAAAGATGGAGTCTTGGAAATTTCCTTTTTCAGAGTGCACAAGAGGAGACCAAACCTGGGAGAACAAGGGGGAGAGAAGTGCTGCTGTTTGTATATCATCCAAAACTAACGATGAGCACTGAGACTGTGGCAGACTCCTGGATGCTCCAGCCCCACCTGCAGCAATGGCTCGTGTGGAAGCCCAGCTAAAAAAGATTACATGAAAGGGAGAGGGTTTTTCTTTGCTTGCATTTTAAAGATCACTATCCATGTCTTCTGCATAAGCCCTCCCACCTGCTAGTGACATTTAGTGACACAAGAACCAGGTTCCCACAAGGTTGGGATAAGAGCTCTGCAGCAGGGTAATGGTGACAGGTTCTGGCTTTCACATATGGAATGTTTCCTTCTCCATATGTTTGTACAATAGGCTTCCAGCGTGTGAAGCATCTGACATGTCTGAATGAAACAATAGGGTCACGTAGCTGGAAATCCAAGCACAAACAGCTCCTCTTTTGCCAGGCCAGTTTACACATATATGTGTCTGTTTTGTTTGCTTTTAAAGATCCAAGTTTATTTCCCAGGAAGTGGCCGGCAAAATTTGCATGGGATTGCCTTTCAGTTTTCCTTTCTTCTGTTTCTGGTCCTTTCAAAACGAAACAAAGCAGTTTTGGGCACCTAAGCTGCATGTGGATTTTGTTATTTAAATCTCTCCTATGTATTTGAGAGGTGATATATAAGAAGTTAATTTGGGAACATTAGATTTACAGATTCCTATGGACATACATAACTTGTTCAATGGACTTTTATACTGAACTCTACAAGTAAGCTTTTACTGCAGGGCTATAGCTTTTGCTTTGTTATATATTCCATCTGGTTACCAAGCAGTAGAAAACAATCTGACCATGTTTTCTACTCTTTAATTTGAGCTGCTTTAAACTGCTCAATTTATCGAAAATGAAAACCAGATTGATCTTCTGGAAATTGCCCCATAACCCCTGTCAGTTCCCACCAACCCTATCGTTTACTGTTAATTTTTCTATGGTGTGTTGCATACACTTTGTTAATGAGAACTTGCTCTAGTAGAGAATAGACCTATGTGACCTATTAAAGCCCTGAAGCAAATGGCCATGGCATCTTGAACTCTTCATTACACTGCCTTACTTTTATTTACCATGGTCCCATCATATTCATGATTATTTGCCTGAGGAGACACTCTAAATGATGCCTTTGTTTCTCTTTCTAAGGCTTTACATTTTTTTGTATGTTCGAATGAGGGTATTTTCTGAAAAAGGAACCCAACAAACTAGAACATGGATAGCAGCTTTGTATAGATGAAGGATCTTATTTGTGACGGCATCTTGCATCTTTGCTGGAGAATCTCTATTTGTCTGCTGAGTGCCCAGTCACCAGAGTTAGCTTTTCTTTCCACCCCTGTAAGGATTAGTCAGAAAAGTCCACAAGAAAAGGCTGGGAACTCCAGAACTCCCTGGTGGATGTTATGTTAGGTATGTTGTACACTTCCTTGGCCATAAAAGCTGCTGTTGTGATGAAAGGGGAAAGCCAATGTTCAGACTGCTCTCGTAGTGACATGGCTCACATTTGTTGCATGAGCATAGCACAATAAATTTATGAGACACTTATGAGAGGTTTCTGCTTGAAATAGTTCAGCTTTATGGGTGTAATGGTTATAGACCCCGAGGCAACACTACCTAGTCAAGTAGGTCTTTCCAACTGGATTTACATATTTTAAATAGATTTTTGAAATCATTTGATAGAAAAACAATCTGGCTTTTGTCCCTTTCAGACTGAAGTGAGAAGAAGGAAATTAATATTGTAATGTGGGGCTACAGTCAAGATAGAAAAGAGTTCAGAATAAGACGTGGCACTTAGTTTCTAGTAAAAGCACCTGGATGTAAATGAAATTAAAGAAAAAATGTCCTGTGCCTTGGCCTAGGTCTCTTCCAGAGCATTTCTATCTGTATTTCACACTCTACCAACATTTTATCCACTTCATAAGCATGTCTGCACCTTGACATGCAACAACTACTGAATAATCAGCGAATGCCAGGGTCACTCCTGTGGTGATAACTTCAATCTGGGCATCTGACAGGTAGCAAATGTACCCGTGAGCTGCCAAGCCCAGAGAAAAACTATTCATCATAAGCATTTCTAGCTCTAAAAATATAAATCATAGCTGTAACTTGTAAGAGATCTTGTAGGTGAATCCAACTCCATCTTAATTAAAGAACTGAAAGGGGAGAAATAAAACTTCTGCCTATTTGTGATGTATGTGGTGGAAAAGAACAAGAATTCTTTTCAGTGTTCTGAGACTTCACCCCTGAGCCCTTAGGTAGCTGAGTTAGCAATAGGCCTCCTGCAGTCCCACCTTTGCTGAGAGGGGGACAATTCTTCCAGAGGGCTGTTGAGACCATCTCTAACTATTGCTCTGAATTTCCCTCTGCAGGAAACAGCTCTGGCTTCTGCCTGCAGAGGGAAATGAGCCAAATTAGCCAGCGAAGCCTTGCACCCAGAGCTGGGTGTTCTTCATCTTATGTGGGAATCTTGCATCAGGTATTCAAAAGGGCCTGTGGCTGCTGCAGAAAAATCTGTCCACTGCTCAAAACTACAGTGTGGGTTGGCATCTCTGGCCTAATGAGGATGAACTGGCTTTCCTTCTCACCAGAACCTCCCAAAAGCAGCAGAGCATTCGGCTGCCTTTCCTCCGCGTGCTCCGAAGGCAAGCACGAAATGTCAATGTATGCTCAGACTGCATATACTGCTGATCATGCTATGGAAAGCTGGGCTGTTCCATGGGTGATTGTTCGGAAAACAGCCCCTGCTTGTGTCCCCGGGAACAAGCATTTTTTTGTTGTTTGGGAACAAGCATCTCTGGAGTTAAATGAGGAGGGCTGTTGTTCTCCACGGAGGCTGGAGTGCGTCGCTGTGCCTGGTGGTTGTCGGAGTGCCCGTGTTTGTTTTTTTGTGATTTTCCTTTTCCCCACCTCCTGTTCTGAGCAAGGATCAAGGAGGAGGGATGGTGACCTCATGGTGCAGTTATGCAATCTGCCAGAGCCAGGTATCAAAACACACTGCAGCTGTGGAACTGGGACCTCGCTGTGGCTGGGGGCCCTGGCCTCCTGGCTCTAATGAGATCACTGACCTTCTCCTGCCACTTCTTCTGCAGCTGCTTTGATTCCCAGGGATTTGTTGTGGCCATGCCTGCCTAACGGTTTGGCAAGCTGCCGCAGGGAATGCTGCATCTACGGGCAGGCTCTAGGAGCTGGCCCTGGAGACCTAGAGCAGGTGAGGGTACCCTGAGCCCTGCCAGCCTCTTTCCATTCCAACAGAGCTTATTTGCCTCCATCCAAGGGTGTGCAAACATTACCACCCTCGCTGATTATTCTTTTTTTCATAGGAAGCGAGGAGAAGGTTGCCTGTCCTCCAGTGAAATAAAGCAGTGCCTTCCCAGCAATCTTGTTGTGATGCTTGAGCTGCAGCAGAGTCACATATGGGAAGAATAAGAGAGAATAGCATGTCTGCAGTCTGAGGTTTATTTGGGCCTCCAAGTCCTCAAGTCTCATTCAGACTTTGCATTCTTTGCTCTAATTGCTGAACTGCATTCCTGCTTCACTCCCCTACTCCTCTAGCAGTATTTTTGTTTTCCTTGTCTCCTGCAGTAACAGGCTTTCACAGCCTCCTTCCTTTCCTACCTGCATATTTTTTCTCTTCAAATGTCCTGCAAATCATTAAAAACAATAGGAAATTTGAAGATATGTGTGAAAACAGGGCCCTGTGACGCTGTCTGATGTGTGCCAAGAAGGAATAGAAGACAAGTCGGTTTCCTGAAAATGGGATTTGCGGAGTGGAAATGTCACATCCATAATCACTTTCATGTGGTGGAACTGCTGCTGCCCACCACTAAAATAACAGAGCATCTGTTAAAAAATGTGGGTTTGTTTTTGCTTAAATCCAGCAGGTTGCACTCACTTCAAGAAGTATTAGGTCCTTGTTTAAAAACATGAGTGCAACTGCTCTGGTACCATAAATGTATTAAAAGCAAATGTATGCTCAGCTCAGCTTGAGTCCCACCCTGAACCCTGTCCAGAGCTTGTGTGGATTGGCTCAGGGAGCAAGGAGATCATACACATGTGCAGAAGGTGGGTTTGTGTTGGGACGGGGATATTGGGAGGGCAAGGGAGACCCCTCAGCAAGCTGGATACTCTCATAACTGATGGGAGCTCTTTTGGAGATCAAGGTGAAAAATAATTACAATTAAAAACTGAAAAAAAAGGAGATGGGAAGCTAATAACTAAGCAAAGTGTCAGCAATTTTTGTTGTACTCTGTCAATCCCATGTCTGATCTGCTTCTGCTAACTCTGCTACTTTCAATCATCCAGAGACACTTGAAGAGTTGCCCTAATGTGGGATGAGAGAGTCTCCTTTTGCTGTTGCCTCATGCTTCAAACAGCAAAGGCAATTTGGCAGAGAGGGAAGTGGCGATTCCAAGGCATTTCCAGGAATTCTTGTACTGCCAGGTGGAAAAAATAGATTAGATGTGCTGCAGCTGTATCTAGTTCATGCTAATGGAAGAAAATAAACCTTGCATGCAAAGATGAGCTGAAAATGCAAAATTAAATGGAGCACTAATTTTCCAAAGTCTCCAATTGACTTTGTCCTCTGCTTGGAAAAAGTCCTACCAGCTTTGATCTCTAGATCAGTCAGCTGGTGAAGGAAATGTGGTCACTTCTTAAACCAACAGACTGGAGTTTTCTATCTTACTCTTGGGATAGTCTTTCCTCAGATCCTGTATTTGACGAGCATCCAAAAAAGCTCAGACTTCCCTAGTTTGGAAACACTGTGAGAGGAGAGCTTGGGGCTTTTGCTGGGAACCACAGGAATCGTATTTCTGGTAGCTTTGCAGTGAGTTCCAGCCATGTCAGCAAGTAAAGACTTGTCTTTATTTTGTTTTTCCCTTGTAAACTGGGATTATGGAATGAAAACTTTCCCCTTTTCCTTCTCATTTTCTTTTTAAAACCCCAAGTTTAGCATTTTCTCTCTGCTCCGGCTGAATGTTTGGGCCACTTCATATTTCATCCCAGGTGGCTGGTTCTGTTCAAATGTCCTCAGGACTCTGGGTGATCTTTAACTTGGAATGAACTTCCTATGTTTGGGGGGCAGAAGGGAGAGGTAGCTGGGGTGCCATACCTCCGCCTCTGTGTTTTGAGCAAAGACGTTGGTGTAGCCAGAGTTTTGAAGAGGTCCCTTGGGCAGAATGAATGTGAAGGAGTTGGTGAAGGAGCCTTGAAGCGTTTCCAGCTCTTTGAAAGAAACACATGTATGTGCGCATGTGTGCACGTAAGATGTTTTTAATTTTGGAGGGGTGAGGGATCCCAAATAAAGCTTGCTGGATTTTCATCCCACTGATGCTATGTTGAGCTCAGATGTCTAAATTTAATCATCCAGGTTGAACAATCTTGGATTCTAAGACTGCATCTATCTCTATGCAGAAACTATTTGCTGTGGCTGCTGTTGAATCAGCTGAAGGCTGACAAGATAAGGCTACTGTGGAATGCCCATACACTGTCCTGTTCTGACACTAGGCAGCTATGGTGGATTTTGGTTTCTAAATTAAGCAAAAAAATCTACCTGTTGAGGAGTTCTTTCTTTTCTACCCTTAGAAGTGTTTAAGTAGTGGGGCTATTTTACAGGAAGGGACAAAACAAAAAATAACCCCCTGATCCAAATAATGGGATCATAACCAAGTATTTTGACTTCAGAATGATTTTTTTCAAGGGCCTAAGGTCTGCATAGAAAGCTTCTATCCTCACTTCCACTGATTACTCCAGTATTAGATTTTTTCTAGTACAGTCTTCAAGCAAAGACCAAAAAGCCCTTGTACTTGGATAAGGAGTTAATACACATCTGTGCTTGAATAGACTAATAAATGCAGCACTTCTTAAATGTTCAGTCAGTTTGAAATATAGTGGATTATTCCTACTCTTGTTTCTAAAAAGAAGTGGAAGTGACATTTTTAAAATCTGCCTGGAACTCGAAATACATGTGAGAAATGCACAGAAGTTGAGATGTGCATAAAGCATTAATGAGGGCAAAGTGGGTTATGAACTTTGCACACCATTTCCTTGCAAGCCTGCAGCTGGGTATCTCTATTAGGTGTGTGGCTTGGCCCCTGAGGATGTCGTGGAAATGTAGTGGCTCAGCTGTGTGTCTCCAGTTTCCTCTGCTGAGTTTTCACTCTGACTCTGGGTACGCTCCACAAGAACTTGCTATTTCTTGGGTATTTTATAAAAGAAAACAAGCTACATTGGACAAGTCCCAAGCCAGAGGATCGGTGGTCATGCTCAGAGAGGAATATCAAACATCGAGACAGGATGTCCTCCTTCTCCTTCTTTGGAATAAATACACTTTAAAAATAAACAGTCTTTGGGATGCAAGTGAGACGGTGTCCTCTAGGATTTTGCAACCATCAGCTCCTCATAACCAGCATTAACATGAATGAACAAAAAAGAAGCAAAATCTAGGAACACAAACGGGCTGAGGATTTCCCTAGCCAGGGCCTTGCACTGCTTTGTTTCCACTTCTCTTCAGCAGGGCTTGTATCTTTACAAGCTGAACCACATGGCCATGTCACCTTCTCTTACCAGCTGCATGTCACAGCATCCTCCGTGTTCCCTCTGGGCTCCCAGCATCACCTCAGGCCAGCAGCACTTCTCTCCTGGAGGCAGGACAGAGAAGCTTGAGAAACTGAGCTGTGCCTGCTCTCTGTGGTTCAGACAGAGGCTGGTACCCGTCACTGAAGAGTCTATGGGCCAGCTACAGGCTGCCACAACTTGCCATTCACGGCTTTTTTCGAGGCCTCTGCAGGTTTTGAGTGTGGGTTTGCTCTGAGCTGCTGCAGGAACTTGTCCTGTCCTGGTAAAGTGAGGAGCTTGCTTCTGAGCATGCCTCTGGTCTAGCTCTAGCCTGATGCCTTCTTTGATAATTACATTATTAAATTAAATTAATCTTATAGAGAGTGGGATTTCCTTAGGATGTGTTGATTCTCTGAAAGTGTTCCTACAGGAATAATGCAGAGGCTCCAGGCCTACATTCGTAGGTGTTGTGTGAGTGAAGAGCACAGTTAAGGGTTGTATTACTCAGACGATGATAACTACTCTTCCCGGTGCATGTTCTTGGGTGGGCCTTATGATAAACTCCCATCTGGCCAAAACAATAATTTTCTCCTTTTTATCCGTGGGAATTCTGCTTTTCATCAGTGCCTCCTTCTTCTCAAGAGCTCTTTGATGTACGGAATGCAGTGTGAAGCAGTGACATGCTGGCTTTGTGCTGCACCCCTATGTAATACAGCAAGGGCTTGGTCTTTCTTTGGAGCTGGTGCTGCTCAGGAGCAGCCGCTGGTGTCTGCGGTGAGATTCCTGAACAGTGTCTTGCAGTCACTTCTGGCCACATCTGTTCCAACCCAGCACAGCTTTATGTGTAAGAAAAACTCTCTACAACTGCATCACACATGGGTTTGCTGCAGCCGTGCTCTTCAGAGGGCAGCAGAGCATTCTCACCACCATCAGAGCACCACTTCCAGAATCACCTTTGAGGGACAAGCACAAGGTCCTCCTTGTACTCCTTAGCCCTGTGTTTCCTGGTGCAGAGGCCTTTATAACTCCTTACACGTGAGTGACTTAAATAGCTCAGAGCTGATGTCAATATTAACTACTCAGTCCAAACACCAGCACAGGAGGAGGTAAGTAAATGGCAGTGGGGCATTTTTTAGTAATGGCAGAAGATTCAAGCTTCTGAGTGGGCTGTGTAGTGTGAAAGGGGGAAATGCAACATCTTGGCATGTTCTGAAATAGCCAATCATTGCGTCTATGGACAAGCAGCTGTAGCTGAGATTTGAGTTACTTCTGAACCTACTAAATGCTCTTCCCCAGTGACCCTGATACAAAAGGCAGGTAGGATTTGTCTGACCACTGGAGGTTCAGTTCATCACACCTGTTGGGAACAGCTGGGACCTCTGGCCAGAGTCGAAAGTACTGAAAAGCAGAAGAACAGGACTGGTAATCTGGTTCTCCTTGCTCATAATTCCACTAATTGGTGTGGGCATATATCAAGTGTTGTTTTTAAAAAGACAGCAACCTATCATTTGCAAAGATTAAAAATGTGCCAATTTTTTTTGTACGCATCTGTCAAAAGCCCACAAGTCTATAGCTTGCTCAGAAGGGAACATCTGTGTCTAATTGGCAAAACTCAGGGTTCATAATGGGTGATTCAAATGAACAAAACCATTTTGTCAGTCATTCAGTTGGGGATTATAAACTAATCAGAAATCCTTCCCCCTCCCCTTCCCTCAGATCTGTCTTGCATTTCCTGTCCTTTGTGGGTTTTTTCCCCTGATCTCAGAGCAAGTCTTGAATCTTTTTGGTCTCACAAGCCATAATAAATGAACAATTCCCCACTGCCACGACCTTTCAGCCATATTTCTGGAATTCACACGTTGCACTTCCCCTTCTGCCCAGGTTTGAGGGTGCAGGGCAGCTCTTGAGGTTTGTATCGTAGACAGCTGGTGGCTCAAGAGGCACCTTGAATCTGAGACTCCTTGGATGTACACAGAATGTGCAAGATATTGCTCCTCAAATGATGACAGTTCGACAGATCCGAGTGAAAGTGAAGGCAGGAAGGGAGCTTATCCTGAGAGTGGGGGCGAGGGATTTGGGGAGGATGCACTTCCCCATTCAGCACTCTGGTGATTAATCCCACAGGATCCGCTGATCTGGTGGCTGCAGCTCTCGGGTGTTAACAAAGTCCTCTGGTAGTAGAGGTGGAGCTGTGAACGCCTCCAAGCGCCTTCTCAGTGTCTGAAAAAAGGCAACTGGATCAGTTCACATATTCCTCAAAACAAAATCTCAACCCTCAATCACTGCTAAGTTAAAGAAGCTTGAGCCAATCTGTGATCCTCCCACACCCAGGAGTGCCACCCTGCGAGAGCAGCAGTTCTGGTGCACATTCTGCCTCCAAAACCGGGCACATATTTTAGTGGAAAAGTTAGGTGGTGTTTACTGTTTCTTGCTATGCAAATATCTTGTTTAAAAGTGAGCTCAGAAGATTAGTGTGGAACAAAGGCAAGACTGCACCGATATGCTGGGAGGGAGGGAAGGAATACAAGAGAAGTCACAGAAAATACCTCAATTTCAATATTCACTGGAAACCAGCAAGTTTTCAGTAAAATCCAAGTGGCAACAAATGTATCTGTAACTCTGATGTTAATTAGTAAATGGATCTGAGTGTTAGGATCTGTAGCCTCTTAAATTGACCCAAAGTTTTGCTGTTTTCACCTGGATTTTTACCATGAATTAACTAATCCAGACTGAACACTAAAATTTTACCTCCTAGAGGAAAGATCAGTAAATTAATATTAATACGTTTTGCTTTTACATGCTGTGGGACTCCTAAGGCATTAGGCAGAGAATAATATGTATGTGGCAATCAGTGTGGTTTCTTTTCCACTTGAGACTTCCAGGCATGGTCCAGCCCAGGTGTCTTAAACGAGAAGCCTGTAGTTTATTCCACTATAATTAACATAAGCTTTGATTTAAAGGACACTTTTACAAGTCAAATATTGGATTTTAGGTTGAATACAGAACACAGTTTCCGCCCACGTTACTGTTTTGGTCCTTTTCTTTGGCTGTCCTGCATCCACCCTGAAATCCCCCAGAATATGAGCAGCACCTGCTGGAAACCAAAGGTTGTGCCTCGCAGAACAGGTCTGGATTTTGTTTCTGTTTAGGATCTTTTAACATTTGGCATTCCATTTTTTTTTCCTTTCCATTTCAGTATGAGCCAAGGGGGAGGGACCAAGAGAAAAAAAAATCTGGAGTATTTTGATCTTTGTGGCTTTATATGGACTTCATAAGCTTCGTTTGTTCTACTGCCAAGTTCCTTTGTGTTTAAATAGATAACAGACCAAGACGACTAATCATTTCCAATAAAAAACCATACCAAACCCAAAGCATTCCCTTTCTTTTCCAATTAATGCTTGTAAACCCATGCTCATAGACAGGGCTTGTGACCTAAGCACTTCTGATTTTTTTTCCCCTTTTCAAAAACAATTGCCCAAGGCGCAGACTGGGCTCTGTGCTCTGCAAATTTATGAAAGAATCTTGAAAAAAGGCTCCGAGAGTGGCTTTGGGAGAAGGTAGTTGTAAATATGATGTGCAAAAGCAGCCTCATGCACCTTTTGAGAAGCACAGAATGGTGGTTAGTGCCACCATTTATGGACTTCCTTCCTCCTTGGAGGTTGGAGGCTATTTGCGGAGAAGAAAGAAATAGCAGATTTCGCATGGACCTGTCGCTGTGTTATGTAAAATGCATGTTGGTTGCTGGTTTACTGGTGAGAGCTGGTATCTGCTGTCACTATTTTGAGAGGCTTGGCACTTGAAAAAGAGACAATTTGCCCAATCAAAACCGGCTACATTTTATTGAAGTAAATAAGGCTGAATGTCCTTGAAACAGAAGATGAGTTGGTTGGATGAATCATGGGTGATCATCAATGCAAAGGTTCTTTTTTACATGAAAATGTTTTTTGTAATGAAAATACCACAGAGTTTGAGATGCTGTGACACATTTTTCCTCTATCTTCTTAAGATTTTTCTCACACAACCGTTTAGGGCAACACATTTGTGTGGTCAGAAAGTTGTATGTTTGCCAACAGCACAAATTATCAGTAGTAGGAAGTGAGAATTATGCGAATTACTTATGTGGGATATATTTCTCTTGGAGGTTGACCATCCAATATACACTTCCATACTCTCTAAGAGTGGCTTTCCATATTAGACTGACGCTCCACAAAAGTAGGAGATAAGACTTGCACAAGCTTAATGAATTTCCCTGTCTTGAGGGCATCTTAAACCAGTGTCTGAAGGGAAAGAAAAGAGCAGGAACTTCTATCAGTCTGGCCAACTGCATCCTGTGTATGATCTATGGCAAGATGTAAGATTCTTTGTTTTATTTCCCAGGTGTATTATTCCTGTGGTGCAGTGGTGGAATCAATGGAAAGAGGCCTGATTTTGTCACCGGGTTTCCCAAACAACTACTACCCAGGGACACACTGCGTCTGGCAGTTCTTCATTCCCATCAGAACCCATCTCATCTTGGAAATATTCGACTTTGACATTTTTGAGAGCTCTAGTGAAACTCCAACCCCCTGGGATGGCTTTTCAGCCCCTACTACTACAGAAAATATGGACATGCCTTCTCTTGAGGAAAACCTGGACTTTGCTGTCCACACCACAAAACCCTCTCTCCGGACCTCAGTGTCGAAGGTGGCTCAGAATCTGAGCAGCACCGGAGACCAGTCAAAGGACCTTGCTGGTCACCCGGATGAACTTCCAGGAACCATCTCAAAAAAAGATGAAGCTAAACAAGCATCTGAAGAAAACCAGTGGAAGCAGATGAAGGAACCCAAAGCGATTACCAAGGCTCAGCCAGACGAGCTGCCATTCCCTGTGGCTAGGAGTGCCTCAGTGCAGAGGCAAAATACCAGTGGCCTGGAAACAGGAGATTTGGAAGGGAAGATCTTGCTTGCCCACCTAACTGCTAGTGAGACAGATGAAGTCACAGTAGAGAGCTGGACTCTTCCCTCAACAGCATTGCCCATGGAAATCTCCTCCAGCCCTCAGACAGCGGTGGATGTCTGTCCCCATGATGTATTATATGTTTCTGATCTCATCACGTTTTCCTCTCGCTTCTGCGGGCCAAATTCCCCTGTAAACAAGACCATGGTCTTTGGTTCATCTCTGGAAATGGTTGAGGTTATCATGGAGCTGATCACCACCACAGACCGGGGCCGAGGCTTTGCGATGCTCTTTGAGTACAGGAACATCACTGACCCCAACGCTGTGGATGCTGTGAGGCAGGAGAGGAAGGAAAATATGATGATGCTGGCAATTACAACAGGGATCGTTGTCTTTGCTCTTGCTTTGCTCTCTGCCCTCTGCGTAGCATGCAGGTAAGGTGATGCACACCAGAGCCTTGGAAGCATGTGATATTATCCATAGGGAAAAGACCAGAAAAGAGTTACATTTCCAGAAAAGTGTTACATTTCCTTTGCTCTGTGAACTCCTGCTGTCCTCCAAACGTAGTAAAGTGGGTACAGAGGAAAGCAGTGCCACTCACTGCTCCTGCCCTAGGCTGCTCAGTTCTTTCCTACTTCTACAGCTCCTGTACCTCAGATTTATTTTCTTTCTCCTGCAGAGATACCTAAACGGTCAGGACTTTCCTGGGCATTTTTTTGTTTCAATGGCAGCGGTGCCTTTAATCATCAGCTTTTGGCTGATAGACAAAATCAGCACAGAAAGATCATCCTTCCCTGAGTCTCCTGAGCAGGCTGAGCTGACAGTCACCGCATCTTTTCACAGAGGTCCCGCAGTTTGACTCTAACTAACCATCACTAGCACTCTGCAGAAAAGTAAATAACCAAAGTGTAACCACTTAGAATTAAGATTTAAAAATATTTTCCCATATGTAGCATATTTTATCCAAGAGACTGTGCAGACATTTTAAATCCAATGCATTCAGTATGTTGTCATCTGCACATCCCTTTGATGCCGGGGAAGAGCCCAGAGCCATGCTGCAGTACCTCTCGTTGTTCCCAAATGCAATCCAAAACGAGCCAGTCAAGTGAGCTGATGGTCCGGCTGGGTTGTGGATTTCCAGGTCCTGATGCTAACTAGTTAAATGGCTAAAACCAGACAGTTACACAAGCATGCCTCTCCAGTCAATTGCTTTTCTTTTATATATTTCTTTACTCTGTATCTATCCAAGGAACACTTCTCCGCCCCCCAGCATATGTTTGCATTTTTCTAACTCCCTGGTGAAAACATTTTTGTAGAAACAGTTATTTATTTCTCTCTCTTCCAACAAATTCAAAACAGAGCCCATGCTCCCCAGGTTTTTTGTCAAAATAAACACTATTTTTCAAATGTTTTGACTTCAATGAAAACATCAGGTAGACTGAAACAAACACTGTCCCTTGCAGGGCTCCACGGTGGTTGCTGGGTGTTGGCATCAGTGTTCATTTCCCAGAGCCATCATGCAGCTGCTCTGGTTTCTCCCTTCCTGCATCCCCTGCCTCATCTAATGTGCATCCTCCAACCCCGAAGGTCTCAGGATTGCCCAGACACCCCTAGCCCCTGAGGCTGGTTTGACAGAGGAACTTGGTTTTCCTTGTCCTTCTGGAGGCTGCATTTTAGCTCTGGCTGAATAAACACGAAATGCAGGCTGTCACACCAGAGAACACGGGCACAGTGGTGAAGCTTATGTGTCATCTCTCTTGCTGTATAGATGGAAATCCCTTCTTTCAGGGTCTGAGCTTTTCATAGCTGTAAGAGTTAAACTTGCATGTGCTACATCTAACTAACCTTTTTGTTTTTAAAGAGCTCACAGAACACTAATTTAGACCACAATTTTTTTGCTAGCTCTAAAGGAAAATGTCTGGTGGAAAATGTCTTCCAGATACCAAATACTTTATTTTTATACCCTTGCCAATCTTCAAAAGAGACAGAAACAGGCTCCCTTTGCTATGGCAGCAGTCTGGGCTGATACACATGTTGAGTAGGCTGTTCTTGCTCCAATACCCCTATTTAATTTCACTGTAACGATCCATGAAGCAGAGGATTATTCAACCCAAAAAGTACACCGGCAATCTGAGGTTCCACTGGCTGAGGTTTCCTCTGCAAAGCCTGTTTAGAAAGTCAGGCCGTGCTGCTCACATTCACGGTTTGGCTTTTTGCTTGTCAGATGTTTACAAAATAATGTTCTGCTCTTGCTGACCAACAGAAAAAAAAAGTCCACAGGATTTCAGCCCCACACACCAATGTTTGTATGTTCTGGTGTCTGGGAGTACATCCTTCCAGGGGTCCTATGGCACAGGATTAGGCTTGCTTCTTTTAACACTGGCATTTATGCCTCTTCATTGCTCTACAACTCCTTTTTATTTTTTTAAAGAAGATATCTATACCTCAGCCAGCTATTGACTGAATATAAATAGAGACTACCCCTACTCCTTTAGCCTCTTGAAAGGGTGTTTACTATCCCTGCCTCCTGTATTCCCCGCGTGCTGTTCCTGGGAAGCCTTGATTACACCACTTTATTTCTTGTCAGACTTAAAGCATTTAAGCGAGACCAGGTGGAAGTGATGCCATGACCTGTGCTGAGTTACCTCGCCTGTGTTGCACTGGAAGAGTCTTTTTTCCCTCTTTACTGTGGTAACTGCTTTGAGGGTGTTGGTCTCTGACCCCAGAACCACTGGCACTGGTTGGAGCTTGCCTACACCTCCCAGCTGTGGGTTTTAAGGCGGCTCAGAATAAGACTGCTGAAGCCATTAAGCACTAAGCGTTAAATTTCTTTTAGACTGAGCCCATCAAGCTCTATTTTATGCTTCTTGTCCTAAAGAGGTGCTTGAAATCAGGTGGCAAATGTGTATTAGCCACAGTGTGTCCTCGCTGCAGAAAATGTCAGGGTGGCGCGGGGTGGGCTGAGGGGGGAAATGATGGTGCTTTACCAGTGCAGCACACTCAGAGCTGGGAGCAGCCCCCCGAGCCACAGGGACACTGTCCTGGCTGGACTGGGCACTGCAGAGGATGCCAAGAGTAACCTGGAAGCTCTCGGCCTCAGAAACTTGCCTTCCACTTTCTTTTCTCTTCATACTTTATTTATTCCTCTGGTACCAGGTTTAGCTGTTGATTTTTTTTCCCCATTTCTATCTGCTGCTCTTGCTCAGCTAAAAGTAGCAGGCTCAGCCTTGCCAGGAGTAGAAATGGCCTGGGATGGGCTTGGCACCCACTGCCACTCCAATGCACCGAGTCATCAGCAGTATCTGCTCAGGCTCATTGCATTGAGCCAGGGCAAAGCTCTCTGGGGAAACTCCAAGTCTCTGCCACACTGCAGCTTTTGTTTTCTACTTGGGGAGGGAATGAAAGCTTCAGTTGTTAGTTGGCCAATAATTCTAATTACTTTTGGCCATGAAGCCTGGCTCGAGTAATGGGGGATTTTTTATTTTCTTTCCCAAGCCCCAAGAACAACAGATACATCCACCTTATTTAATTTTAATCCTGTCCCATGCAGTCAAACTTTTGCTGTATGGTTGCAACCCAGGAATTGCAGCTGCATTTCACATCTGCATAGCCTCCCGACCCTTGAGCGTACAGTGACTCCATCAAGCCTTCAGTGCTGCCATCTCTCCCCACCCAAGCTGCCCTGCCAGTCACTGCCTGCTGCCCATCCATCACCTGGGGGGGAGAATTTGCCTTTGCAATAACCTGGGTTGCATCCCATCAGTCAGTGCCTAATGCTCCCCTGTGTCTGCACTGTCCCCTGGAGAACCGTTGAACACAAACTACACTTGTTTCAGTCATTATCACACCCATCAGTGCCAGCCTTTCTTTTTGATATCTTTAAGTCTTATTCATCCAAAAGTTTGTAACACTAGTTGTTTCACAATCTCAGTTTTAATAAAAATGTGACAAAATGGCTAAAAACATGCATGTGTCTCCCTTCAGCCAAGGGATCCCATAATCATCTGCCACAGCACTGCCTTTCAGTGAAACAGTCATACAAATGAACAGCATCTGATGCTCTCTGCTTGCTAAATATAACCCACTATGCAGAATGAGCTATGCAGATGAAATATTCTGTCTAGCAGGATAAGAACCATGTCACTGCCCAGGCTGAAGGATCTCAGTCCTGCTATTCAGTTACTGATGTGAAAGAGCAGCTGTCGGGGGGAGCCTGGTGGGACTCAGCAGAGATCTGAGCTCTGTTCCTGCTCTTGCAGTGAGCATGGGAAGAAGATGACAGGTTCTTCTCTTCTTCAGCTGACTTTCTACCACATAAGCATATCATTTTCTCCCCTTGTTTACAGGCCTTGCTGCCTTGAGTCTTGGCAAATGTTTTGGATGCTCATAACCTGCTGGGTTCCCCTCGCAGGATGAGCAGAGCCGAGAACTTTGCTGCTGTGGATCTTTAACTCACTCGAGGGCTTGTTGTTGTTGTTGCTGTCTCTCCTTTTCAGGCAGAGAACGTGCCCCAAAAGGAGCTCATCCAACGCATGCAGTGACCAGGAGGTTAGTGTTAATGGCTTCAGCAATTTCTGTTTCTCTCTTTCATATTGGCTGTTGCACTGTTTATCTGACGATGTTTACTGGGGCATGTTCTGAGTTGTAGAACAGGATCCAGAACTCCACTGTCGATATCAATGAGCTCCAGCTGGTGGTGCCAAGCCGGGAGAATGAAAACAACAACCACTCTGTGAGCCGGGAGCAGGCGGGTGAGTGCGGGGCCTCGGCCGGAGCGGGTCAGGGCACCCCGGAGCCCTGGGCCAGTTCATCAGATCGTTTCTTCCCCGCAGTCCTCGTCGCTGTCTCGCCCATGCACAGCTGGAGAGCTACTCCAGAGCAGAGAGCCTTTGTTGTGGGGACTGTCCCTTGCTGTTCCCCCCTCCCTGGTAGGGTAATTCCCCTGGCAAGGAGCTCGCACAAGCACAGCTCCAGCATGCTGCCAGCACAAGCTGTCACAGCACATGGCATTGCAGAGACACTGGGTTAGCAGAGCAAATGTGTTGGGTTCAGGCTGCTACAAACAACTTACACAGATCCATAAACTGGGGAAGAGTTTCACCTGCCCCAGGCCTAACTTTGTCCAGAAAGGTTGGGTTTTACAGTGCTCAAATTGTCTTTGGTCAACTCCAACTCCTGGAGCTCACTTTCTGTGGGCCTGTGTGGATGGAGGTGCTTTGGGTGACATTTACCTCACAGTGTGCTTCCAGAAAAAAGCATCCCAGCCAAGCTGCCGAGAATGTCACTTGCTGCAATTTTGAGTCACAACACATGAACTGTCCCAGTGCCCCTTTTGGTTAGTAAAGGCCAACAGGGAGCGGCTTTATGTCGTGTTGTGACACACCATCAGTTTCCCAGTGAACCATCAGCCACTACACACTCGGCTCTCACAAGGGTTTCTCCATAAAAAGCTAATTCTGTACTCCCAGCCACGACAGTTTCCCATCTCCTTCTTGAGGAAGTTGTGGCCAGAGTTCTCCTTGCCTGGACCAGATGACAGGCCTTGGGGTCACATGCAGACACACACCCCCCACTCCGTGGCAGTCCCTGGAGCATCAGGCTGCCTGTAGGAGCAGTGTCACTGGGGTTTAACCAAAAAACACAGCTCCCAATATTAGCAGGTATGAGTAAATAAAAACAAATAATGAGTTGAGCAAGTCTGCGAGTTTCTGATCTGCAGCACAACCTCGTGTGTTTAACACAAGGGATTTCAGTTCATGTCTGTTTTTATTAGAAAGCAGACCCAAGAGTGTTTCTCCTCTCCTCTTTTGTTTTGTTTTTAAAAGCTTGCCATTTCAGGAGAGCAAACTGCTGGCTTGAATTTTGTTCTGGCTGGTGCAACAGCCAGCCAAAGCCTGCTCTAGATTGTCTGGGGAGGGAGGGAGGGAGGAGGGTTTGTCAGGGAGGAGCTGGACACAGATGTTTTGGACTCTTGCAAGCAGTTTTTATTGATTTTCTTCCTTTCTCAGTCACTTCCTGCAGAGGCAGCACAGAACGGTCTCCTCAGGACACTGACCCAGATGTGCCCTCCTCCATCTCTGCAGTGACCACTGAGACTGGGAGTGATGAAGTGTTTATCATTTCTGCTGGACCTGGAACCAGTGGGCTGAGCTTTACCACCTACCGGATACAGGTAGAAACATCCCCCAGCACCTCCAGCAAGCCACAGGATGTCCCTCTCTGACACCACTTGTCATACCTGTCCATTTATGCCTAATGCCCACTTTCTAGAAAGGCAGGGATTGAACCAGGCAGTTCTCCTAACCCTCAAGCTGAGCTGCTATCAAATGATGTGATCCCCTGAGCCAGTATCTTCCCAGCTTTGGGAAGAGCAAATGCAGAACTCTACCTTGGCTAGCAAATAATGCAGATGTTTGCCAGCAGGCAGTAGGACCAGCCTGCAGAAGTGTTAATTGGCAAAGCTGATGTTCCATTAAAATTATCACCGGTAGCAACTGAAAGACTGGGAGTCAGACCTGGTCCTGCCCACCACTCCAAGTGATCAGGGAAGTTACTCAGCTCCTCAGCTTGGCAGAAAGAGTCTCACCAAGCTGATGTGAAAATTAACAGTGCAGGCTCCAAAAAAATCAAGTGCTTCCAGTGAAAGCACTGGGGCCCTTCCAAATTCACAGACAGAAACCTGAATTGATTCAGCAGGTTCTCTCTTATTTTAGCTCTTTCCCCTGGACTCCGGGTCCTTTATTTGTTTAGGAACAGATGATGGCTCAGAAGCCTCAGGTCTGGCTGTCACCTCTTCAACCTCGAGTGAGTGCAGACATAGCACATTCATTTCAAGTGTCTGCTAAAGCCTTTCCCAGGTCAATACTCCCTTCTCCAGTGCCCTCTCTTTTTCCCACAAGAGGATAAACAACCAGCACAAGGAACTCACATGCCCAGGACAGGCTGTGTAATACTTCTGTCACAGTTTACAAAACAAAAGCATTCTGTATCCCTGCACTTGATTAGGAAATTAGCCAGGAGGCCAGGCTGGTCAGGATTTTCCTATGCTGGTGTAAGACACGTGCTGAGCTTTTCCTCCAGCTGGCCACCCTGATGAACAGAAGGAGGGAAAGAAGGGAAAACAGCTCTGGAGCCTTCCCTTGCCTGAACACTGCCTTCTGTGGAGCAAGGCAGTGGGAGTTGTACCCAGACTGGGCACCCTTGAACAAACACCTGCACTCCTGGTCCTTTCCAGTGCGGAGAGCTTCACCTGGTGGCAGTCCCACACACATCCAGCTTCTAGGCAGGAGGGAAAACCATTTTCCTGCCCCTTTTCCCCACTTCAGTCAGAAGGGACAAATACACATAAAACCCCCATTTCTATTCTGACATTGCTTCTGCAAGCAATCTTCAGAGGGCATTTATACAAAAGAAAAAAAAAGTGTTAAAACAGAAGAAGTAACCCAAAGAATTAAACACATTATTAACTCAGGAAGCATCTCCTCAGCGACATCCATGCAGCACATAAGTGAGACACTACTCCCAACCACATTCCTCAAGGAACAGAACACCAAGCCTGGAAGCGTGGCAGGGCCTTTTTAAAAGCCCCGGGCCTTTCCGCACAGCCGAAGCCCATCCTCTCCAGGAGTGTGGAAATCGAGCACAGCAGACTAATTACAAACCTACACTCAAACGGGATCTCATCAGGCCACTTGATACTCAGGGTTCCTGGATGTTAAACATGTTTACAGTTGAATTTTCAGATGTGTATTTTTAGGGTGTGAAATGCTGCTGGCCAGCCAGCCTCCGAGCCTCACAGAGGATGTGGTGCGTGGCTTTGTGGCCCAGCACTAGGCAGTGGGATGAGATACCCGCTGGAGCACAGCCCGTTCCTTGGCAGGAGCTAAGCAGTTATCCCCATGTGAAAAGATGTGTGAAATCCTGAGCCTTCACAGTACAGTAAATAATGCCAGCAGACTCACCTCACACAAAATGCTTGACTAGGCAAAGCGAGTTATAAGGAGATTTCATTTAAAAAATTAGCCTGATCTTTTCCCTGAGAAATTGTGTCTGGCTGCTTGCTCTTGTGCTGCCCACCAAGTGTGAGCCTCAGCTGTGCTGGGCCTGAGCCAGTGATTAACTGGCTTTTGCTTTGCAGCTTTTAAAACCTATTTGAAGGCACCAGTCCTGTGTTACGAGGAAAGAGCTGGGAGAGCAAAAAACCCCCTCTGTTGATGACTGGCCTGAGGAAACAGAGGGTGGGATGGCTTTTGCGGGGCTTCCAGGTGTCCTCCAGGAGAGTCATGGCTTTCTAAATCCTCTTTGGTTTAAGGCATCGTTCACCCTTTGGCTAACTTATGACTATGATCTCTGACTTCTGATCAGACATTGCAAGTTTCAGATGCAAAGGTTTGAGTAAAGAGTATGGTCATGGAAGTCTAACAAACATTTCTTGCCAAAACATTTTCAAGTCTAGAAAATACATTGTTCATCCCAGCTACTTCCAGAGTATCTATCTCAAAACCAGTGACTACTTTTTACATCCGTTTGGAGGTATTTAGAATAATATTAGAATAATAAATCCTGAGCCTGAAGAGGCCTCTGAGGGGAAGACAGCCAGCTTAAAAATTTATAAATAAAGATTGTTCCTTCAATAAAATCTTAGATTAGGAGCTTAATATTGAAACAAACTTATTCAGAGCCTGATGCCTCTCCTGGCTTCCTACTGAGTTTCTTTTTCTGATCTAGTGCTAATTTCTTGCCTCTCTGCCCATCCATTTCCAATATGACACATTCACTAAATAGTTTCTTTGATTTGCAGAAACTTGGGAGATTCAGTTTCTCAGAAATAACAAATTACATGTTTCTGGTTTCTCAGGATTTTTAAATTCAGGACACTGTGGGATTTATTTCAGACACTCTTTAAGGACTATGTAAACTTTGGGAATGCGAATTTTGCGTTCTTCTCATGACAACCATATTGGCACAGCTGAAAATTAAAAATAGGTATAGAGTTGTGTAACAGGAGGCTTAAATAAATAACAGGTGAAGTATTAGTAAGAATGAAAGGAGATTCATAGGAATGTCAGAGGTTCTCTAACTCTTCTGGCTCTAAGCTTGTATCAATATTAAGGACAAAAATTGTGATTTCAAATGCAACATCAGAACTTATAAAGTATGGAAGAGATCTTTGTCTGTAGTTCATTCCCATGTCTGATCAACCCTGCTCATACACAGGGCTGGTGACAGCAGTTTAATGTGGTCTCACCTTCTGATGATGCCAATTTTACACCTATCTGGATGTCTTGTTCTACTCCTAAAGCATGTTTTCCACCTGAAGAGCATTTTTTATGTGAACTGCAAATCTCCTTGACTCCAATCCACTTCTTGTGCTTCTTGTTCTATTCACCACAGACACTGAGAACAGATTATTTCCTTTCTCTTTATTTTTCTTTCTTTTTATTTTCTTAATTCTTCCCTTACATAGGATAAAGAGCACCACTTACTTCAGTCTTTTCTCCCAAACTGTGCATTTCTGAGACTTCTGGTTCTCTTCCTGCTTGCTTCTGGATTTCTTTCAGTGGGCTCCATCCCCCGTAAGTTTTATTTCCCCAGACATATACACCTGGAGCCTTCCAAGAGCCAAGCAGAGCGGAAGAATTCTGTTTTACACAGTGAAGTTTATGATTCTGATCTGTCAAGTATTTCCAGTAAAATCAAGCTATAGATATTTAATATATTTAGTGAGAGTTGTAGGACTATATCTTATGTAACTGAAATTTCCCGCTTCAGCGTTAAACCCGAAACTGGGGAAGCAAGGTAAAACTTTCCTCCAGGGAAGCCAGCGAGCTTCAGGCAGCACACTCGAAGAGCAACCAGGAGAAGTCACATTCCTGTGTCCTCTGAGAACCACTGAATCAATGTCGCTTGCACTAACAGCCTGTTTTCAAAGTGTTTTAAAAATGTTTTGATGAAAGATGCCTGTATATGATCTTAATTTACTCTTTTCAGGACAAAAACCTAAAAAGAAGTGTCACAAGCCCGGCCTCTGTGACTGACTGGCTGAGCTCCCATCCCACAGCTGCAGGGGCAGACACTGCTGAGAAGGGAAACGTCCAGCTGGAGAATCCCTGTCCCAGGCAGCGCACGTGGAGTGCCCGCACCTTCCACGACTTCCTGGCTCCAATACCACAACTACAGAAAAAATGGTGTAGCTGGAGCACCAACAGCCCCTTCACAAAGCTGGTTGACAGCAGTGTAAGTCCTGCAGGGAGGGGAGGATGTGGCGGTCAGGGTCTCAGCTCCAGTACTCCCCACTGTTCACTGATGGGACACGTTCAACCCTTGGCCGGTGCCTCACCTCTCTGTCCTGCAGTGCAAACACATCTCAGTCCATCTTCCTTGGTGTATGGGAAACCCTCTGGCCTAATTAAATTGTGATTTAGCCAGGCTTTCCTGAAATGTTAAGCAGCTGTATTTTCCAGCAGTTAGCACCTGGTTAAGAAATTATCCCCAGTCCAGAAGAACATTGAAAAATGTCTTCAGACAAGATTACCTCACTGAGTGTTCTGACATGTGCTTTTTTCCCCCTGGTTATGCCTTGAATTTATTATAATTGATGTATTATTATTGCACTGCAAGGAATCCGTAGGTGTGGCAGGGATATCTGGGTCTCACAGACTGTAGTCATCAAACCAACAGCTTGTTACAAAGCTAATAAAGGATGTTTCTTCCTTTTTAAGGTAATAACATAGGTTTTTGCTAAAGAATGCATCTTACCTCTAACATAACCCGTAATTTTAACTTTTCGTTCTCTCGGGATCTAAGTTCCTCGAGAGAGAGCTGCTTTTCATGGCACGTCTACTAATTTTGTACTATTTTGTGCAGAGTTTTTCTACAGCTGCAAGATCCCAAGGTGTGCCGACCAGAAAGGTAATCTCAGCCACTGAGATAGAGGGAGCATCAGAGACTGTTTACTCTGATTCATCTGCCAGTAATGCCTCATACCCCCTTACTCTGTCTGCACAGAGGCAGCGGAAGCTAACCTCCTGCAATTTGAAGAAATCCAGATTTGGGAACCCTTATTTTGGATTTTTAGCCAGTTCCCCTGACAGCAAACATGTGAGGTCCTTGGATCCCTCAAGACATCTAGGGGCAGCATCTCCAGTTAACAGCCAAAGCCCCAAAAATCTTCTAGAGAGCTCCAACCCACTGAAAATCAACTTGGTCAATGGTTCAAAAACAAAGGACCTTACGGTAGAAACAGATAAAAACAAACCAGTTTTTATTATTTCTGAAGAAGGGGATGATCAGCAGCCTCTGGTCCTAGCAGAACACCTTAGTCAATGTGGAGATCACATGTCAGAGCAAAATGCTGTGTATGCTCCGGCCATGCCAGAGAAACAGCCAGTGGTTCTGACTGCAGAGGGGAACAGCTCAGCCACCTTCACATCGAGTCTTCCCCTTTGGGCAAAATCCCCCACTTCATACAAAGGTCACGGGAAGGCCCCCAGCTCCTCCAGGGACCAGCAGAGCTCAGCAGGTGGAGATGCCAACACTACTGAGACCTCACAAAACTGCCGCTCCCCCGCTGCTCCTACGCTGTGCCAAGCGTCAGTCCAGTGATGTCCTCGGAAAGACTGAAACATCAATTCCCAAAACCCAGAGGGAACGGGGACGCGAGCAGAGCAGAAGTTGTGCCGAGCAGCTGAGTGTGGCAGTCACACGGAGGCAGCTTTGCTGAGAGCAGTCTTTGCTTCCCACATGTTGGGACTGAGATTACGAGGATACAAACCATAGCACAGCACAAATGCCATCTCCCCTTATGCTCACTAACCTCGTCTCTCTTCTCCTGCATGAGATTTGGATGTAGTTTGTCCAAGAAAGCATCCTCTGAAAAGGTACTTCAGACTGCAGAAAGCCTTTTCTGGGATGGGAATGAAAGTAACCTGGGGTGGTCACACCGTGGTTTATATCTGAAATGTAAATCAGTCCCCTGTCCCTGTGGTATCACTTGAGTCTTTCTGTTGGGAGCTCTGAGTTAACTTCTGTTTATAGCTCTGCCTGTACAATCCAAGCCTTGCCAAGCCAAGGGTAAGAATTCAATCATGCATGTTTGCATACAATTTTGTAAACTTCATTTTAAGTATTTCATAACTTCTGCAGTCTAGCACAAAGCTTACCAAGCATTAGCAACTCTAATATTAAAGACCATGATTATCTCATGTCCTAACTCTTTAGAGAAGTGTACAGACAAGCTGAGCAACCCAATACCAGATGCTTGTTCTATTAAAGTCTGATGTAGCTTTATCTTTGTTAGGTCTACATAGGCTTAGAACACCTCAGTCCACTACATTAAGTGACTCCTCATGGCAACAGGAGCATGTGTACAAAAACACTGAAATACTAGGAATAGTCTTCAGCACCCAACACTCGGATATTTGCAGCTGCTCTGATCCTATATCCACCAGCTATTTATTGCCGGTAACGCACAGTGACTAGAGAACTATTCCCCTTCCTTTAGCAGGCAAGACTTGAAAGACAAAATTAAGGTGGGGCAAACTTTGAGCGCTCACTTTCTTTAGAAATTAATCCTACCTGGCTGTGCCTCCCTGAGTACAAACCCAGGGCATTCAATGGAACACTGAACCAAAGGGAAGCCTGCTAGTCCTACTGCCTTTAATAACCCCATCAGTATTTTAATTGCCTCCTGGTGATATTTTCCTATCTTTGCAAGAGACTCCTGCACATTTGTCCCACAATTTAGAATTTTCTTTCTTAAATGAAAAAATTCCCTCTGAAGCTGCATTTTTCAGCTGACACAGCACATTGTTTTAAAGCAATAGTATGTCATAAAACAGGTGTCAGAAAAAAATCTTCTGCACAAGTCTTCCCCTGTATTAGCTGCAGTGTGCACCCAGTTATCTTAATCCTTCTATGTGAAGGCATTTAAGAGTGACTCCTGAAATATTTAACTGAATTATTTATGATTTCACCTGCTATTACAGCTTCCATTTGCCACCTATTAATGTGTGAGATACGCAACACAAGACTACAGGTTTTGCCTTGTATTTTCTGTGTGTGTTTACATGTCTACCTAGACATAGAAGCCTTGCAGCTGGTAGCAGTGGAAGCAAAAACACATTTGCCCTTTAGCAGTTGACTCAAACATGAACAGCAAACAAGTCTCTGCGTTTATTATTTCCAGACTGTGTTGAGTAGTTTTGAAGTGCCAAAGTCTGGCTCCATGTTGGTTGGTTCTTTTTGGGGGGGGAATTTTTTTTGTCGTTGTTTTAAATTAATGCTACTTGATTCAAAGGGAAGAGTTAATATATTTATGATTTTAAAGTATTTAGAAGTCTTCGGTACTCTAACAATAACTTGTACTGCATTAAATTCATATACATCGTAATTCAGTGTTCTGTTACTACATTTCTAAAGGTTGAAGTACTAAAATTTACTTTTGAAAAGTACTTGTGTTCAATTATTGACAATAGTTACACTTGAGGGGTTGGAAAAAGTGGCTTTTTCAATAAAAGCATGTTTAACTACTCATTTCTACAGTGTAACAACACTTAGTTTGTTTTGCTGAAAGCGTGAGTTGTATGGGCAGTGCCTCAGACCACCAGGACAGCATGTGGGGTGTCCCAGTGGTGGCAGAAGAGCAGAAAAGCAAACACTCCTTTTTAGATCCTTCCCAGTTTCTCCTCAGCGGCCGAGCGGGACCGAAGATGAGGTTGTTTACACCGACCTCCACTACCTGTTGTGTAACCAAAGAACAGACTTTGCTAACAAGGTTTGTCAAACTGCTGCCAGAGGAGGCTTCCATGGGAGTTTGTGTTTCATTTCATATCTTCCATCACTGCTGCAACAGCATACGGCAAATTATTCACGGGACTGCACCAGACACCCTGGCTGCAGCACGGACTGTATACATACATATATATACACACATACATGTGGGGAGAGAGGCCCTGCTCCTGCTGAACATGCACTGTTGAACAGGGCTGCTTATTCTCAGAACAGAGGTGGCTGATTTACCAGCTATTTAAAGGTGATGCTTTCTGGCACTAGAAGATGCTGAAGCCCAGTGCCTGCAGGTGGGTGCTGCAGGTAGCCCAGGGGAGACTTCAGTTCCTGACCTGCCTTTTGAAGTTTTTTTGTTTGATTAGGGGTTTTTTGGATTTTTTTTTCTTTTAGGCAGATCACTAAAATTAACTGCTAACAAGGTATTTGTGTTTTGTTCTGTAGCTACAAAGAATGTATAAAATATTTTCTTCCTCTTACAGCTAAAGCAACTGTTTTGAAGTTCTCATATTTTCTTTTTTTAACCCCAGGAACACAAACAGCTTCTACCCAAACTCTTCAAAACAGTCATAGTGCAGCGTTAAGAAATTCTGAAAGCTCTGGGTGGAATAAAGCACTTTAATACTCTCAGCTGTAAATATTGACTAGGATTAGTTTTTTAATAGTATTACTTATGGCATTTATTTTGTTCCTAACAGCTGTTATTACTTTGGAGAGCTGTGCTGCCACTTTTAATGCCAGAAAACCTCATCCCTTATGCATGGGCTTGGATTCAGTTTTACCCTTGTGCAGTGCAGGGTTTGCTGTGTGATTCTGTGTCCTGTAACCAAGGAGCAAATGGGATAAGCACTCCAAACACTCAGTAAAGAGGGGAAAAAATCATTCCAACCACAATTGCATGGCAAAAAAATTTCAGAAAACATTATGGAGCTAGCACAGAGAAGTATTCTTTTCAGCAAAACTGAGTAATATTCACTTTTTTTCTTTTTTAAATGAATTATTCTGGAATCTACTAGTCAAACCCTCTAGCAAATGGGTAAGGTAGGCTAAATAGGACAAAAATATGTAGGCATTCCCTATTTTTTCACTGTACAAACAGAGCTTCAAAATAAAAGCTTGAAGCTACATAAGCTGACAGGAATCTAGTGTGCTGGGGTTCTTACTGTCAGGTACTTAAACAGGTTGGGAATGGAGACTCAAAGGGAAAACAACAGATTTAACATCCAGGTAATACATCCTAACTTGGAAGACTCAGAATGGTATTTAGCAAGAAAAATCCACTTATAACTTAGTAGCAAAACATGAACTGAGGTTTCCCTTTAGAACTCTTTTTGTTAAGAGCACTTGGTTACAAAGCTTTCTACTCAAAACTGTTTCGTTGGGGTTTTTTTTTTCCTCAGGAGGGTGGCACATGAGCCCTAACAAAACACATTTGACTCAAACAGTCCAGTCAGTAGATTTTATTCTAAACAATTAAAGATTAATCTGGATTTCAAGGAAAATAAAAGGTGAGTCCTAAGCCAACACTTACCTAATGAAAGCAACTGAAACTCAGCAGCACTGAAAAGAATACCCAACAGAGACTAAATACAGCTTCAACATATATTCATGGTCTGTCTAGAAATGTCTTTGATGTTAAACCTCATATGGCACACTTAGCATTTTTTATAATTCATTTCCTATGGAAACTAATGAGCTTAAGGGTGAAATTACCTCATTGAAAGTCAAAATAGAAGTGTGAAGAAAAGAAGGATGACCTGGAAAGCAGATTTAGAAGCAATCTTTGCATATTAAGCATTGCTGTGGGAAATAGTATAATTAGTTTTCTTCAGAACTTATTCCTTGGAATTGTGTAAGTGGTATTTCAGCTCCCAAACATCATGCAGAAAGAATGTTAGATAAAATAGGTGGAAAAAATGCAAAATCCTCACATGTTCTTCTTCAAACCAAGATGTTCATTTCCCAACTTTCAGTGACTGTTGACTTATTTTTAAGAGGGCAGGCCATAAAAAATAAGGCCCCTTTCCAGCAGACTTCTAAGGGGCCATAAGAAACCAGATTTTCAGAGCATAATTTGGAATAAGCCTTCACTTCCCAAATTCCTAACTCCTTTTACTTGAATCAACTTACTTCCCTAAGCTCTCGCTGCAGGCTAAGCCATCTGCCCTACACAGTTGTACTGAAGACTACAAATTGCTACCAAATGGATGTATTTTGTTTGCTGAATGAAAGAGCTAATGATTAACCTTGGAGTGTAAAAGGCTAAGTTTTTCCTGTTAAATACAATGAGAACAGTTTCAGAGTTTAAGCAGAAATTATCCTGTAGAGTTCAAGTACCTGAGCCACTCCAAGGGCTCTGGGACCGATTGAGATCAGCCTGTTGCCAGCTGGCCCAGCTGCCAGTGGCCATACATTTGTTCCCTCTCAGTCACACCAACAACTTTCTTTATTCTTCACGGAGAAAGTGCTTGGAAGAGCTTCGGTTGTGCCAGACCTGATCTCTCAATAGTGCATAAATCCCAAATCAGCAGCTTCCTCAAACTAAATTAGTTACAAGTCATTTGTTGACATAATGGAGTATAAAACATTTAAACTCACTCCTGTAAGTGCAGGGCCAGCCAAAACTACCAGTTTTAAAGGCTATCAGCTCATCTTTCTGGTGCACAGAACAACACAGCGTTTTCAATTTTACATTACTCAACCTGAGTTTGAGCTTCACTTAAATTTAGTCAGACAGCTGGTTTAAGAACAGCAACATAGATTAGCTACAACATTAAAGGAGATCCAGCTTCAAGTATGGGAATGGCAGCAGCACAAAAATCCCAGGATGCTAAACTGCAATTTGAAGCTTAACAACTCTGGCATCGCTGTCTTCCACCTCAGATCCAACAGGGTGCAGACAAGTCCTCCTATTTACTCAGCAAGGCTAAAATTCTGTTCAGAAAGAGTTGTATTAACAGTAGTAATTTGAAACCTCATAATTTATATAAATTAGACCATAATAAAGATGAACACAGTATTACAGTCACTCCCTCTAGGCCGCCGTTAAATCAAGTGGTACAATACTTGTCACTTCGGTGTTTATGGATTTGTGAGAAACTAAAATAGTATCTACTTGTTAAAAAGTAGCAAACTTTAAAATCTGTTAGCATCTTGAAGCCCTCTTACTTCTGTTTAATAGTCTTTTGCTTGTATCATTCATTTATAAATCCTGTAGAGATACTGATGATCCTTTGCAGTGACATCTGACACTTTTAAGGAAATTTGAGAATGACACAAAAACTCATGTCATTTTCAGTTACTGCAAGTTCAGGGATAGTATTTACTTGTAAAATCTCAACATTCAAATAATTAATAGCTTGACCAAGCATTAGCAAGTGTTGCATACATCCATTTCTATGGTCAGAGTACATGCCACAGAAGAAACACAGACAACTTCAGGATCTTTTTTTTCTTTTTTTAATTAATAACTTCTTAGTTCAGGAAAAAAAAATAAACCACAAAAGAGAACTGGAAGAACTACTCTCCACCTTCTTTATAAAAGAACTTCTCTCAAAGAGAGAGACTACATACCTTGTTCACCACTATGTCAAATCCTATCATAATCATCTCAGTTTTCACATCTATTCTACCACATTTCAAGCTCAGCTTCCAAACATCTCTTATAAAGGAGGTGGGGATGTGCTTTAGACAAGTTAAAAATATGCTGCACCTTTACAGTATTTAAACAATTACACCAAGCATAGTTCATACATTTATCACATTAACTATCACCTGGTAACCATACATTTAAAAAGGTCTAATGTAGAGTATGTAATACCCATGACAGATACTCTTACTTACTTAAGAGCATATAAAGATCAGGATTTATTCACCCTCCCCATCTGCAAGTCAATTTCTGATCTCTTCCTGGTACAATATAAATGACAAAAAAATCCCTTCATTCCATTGCACTACCGCAACCCTATATGCATAGAAAGGCAGATTAATTATCTGTGACAGGGAAAAGGAAGAGGGGTTTGTAAAAAGAATTTGAAGAACATCTACTGCACAGGTAGTTTAGATGTTAAGCACATGAGTTCTGCTGTTTGGGTTTCTTCCCCCAGTTTGTTATTCTTATGGTCACACAATACACCCCTACACAAACATAACTCGAGTAAGTGCAAGTTACTCCTGACCAACAAAACAGCTTCAGCACAAGAGGCTTGAACACCAGCACAGTGACAGGCTGTGCTGAAAGCCCATCTGGGGTGTGGGAGTGGTGAACGAGAACGTAAAGCACATTTCTGCATATAATGTGCAAAGGCTTGATCTCCACAACTGCACTCAATTTGCTACATGCACAGCCAGAGATGAAAATGAGATCAAAACCAGCTGGGAATGGTTGTCCTGAGAAGATACAATAACCATTAAAAAATCTAAACATAAAATACAAATACAGAAGCAACAGAACATTGTTAATAATACTAAAAGACAGAAACACACTGTTGTTGTTAAAAGAAGTTTCAAGTAATATTCCAGATCCAATTTCAATCCTACTCACAGGAGAAAATGCCCAGAGATTAGGAAGAGAAGTCCACACCAAAGTGTGTTTTTAATAGCATAAGGGCATGGTCAACAGAGCCATCCTTGTGACAGCTACTTTTAAAAATAAAAATCTAAACAGAAAGACATCATTCGAATTAGCATTCATATTAAGATGTGCATTACTGGAAATAGTTGGTTAATTCACTGCAACCAGTAGACACGATGTGCTGCATCATTTGTGCTCCATTATATCACAAGATCCTGTGTGTACACTTTTTATCACCCAAGTATAAATCCTGCTCATAAAATAAGGCATACTTAAAAACAACATGGTCTCTACAGAGGTAACTTGGTATGCTTTCTTCTCATTCTGCTTCGCTCTTCTAGGTATGATGAAAACAAAATTGGTCCCAGTCGAGGTTTGTCAACATTAGCAACCAGATTATGATGAAACAGATTAGATCATAGGAATTCGTGGGGAAGGGGGAAAGTTGGGATTTTTTTACTTTTAATGACACTTGGGACATCTCCTGAATGAGCTCTGCAGAAGGCATGAAAATAAAATCTACATTTACTATGTCAGTGACACCAGTGTTACCCTTCATGATCCCTATCTCTATCCCTATCCAGAAATGCCTCCATATTGCTACAATTTCTCCAAACTCACTTATTTTCTGTTCCTTCCAGTAAAGCTGCTATATTCTGTTTTAAATGATAGCTTTTTCTACATTTTCACCAGTGTATGCATGCTAGAGAACAGCTGCATTGCAGAGGTACATATTTAGCACACGGTATCAAACCAAAGAAGAAATACAAAAAAAGTGAACCACCAGTGTGTCCTACTGGCTGCTCTATGTCAAAAGCACTGTTTGGTCTTCTGATATAAAACACTACAGAAGTAATATTAGCAGGAGTCTGTTCTGCTTCAAGTATTACCCCAACTTTAAATGCGATCTTCAAATTTTTGTGCAATTCTTTTTGTAATTTCACGTGAATAAAAACATCAACATGTCTAAACTAAGAAAGGAAACTGTACTACCTCCACTATAACACTGCACATGTGGTAGAAGCTTTAAGTTGAAACACCTGTTTATTGGATGGATTTTTAAAAAATGAATATTAATGTGGTTTCTAGCCCAAATGCAATGGGTAGCAACAAAATATCAGACTACCGCAAAATGCAGTTACAAATATACACTGACAATTTCCTTCTTAAATATTAATGGCTCTTGAAATACCCATCAGATACTCGAAATACCCATCAGATACCCATACAAAACTTTTCTATTTTAAGTCTAACGATTTTTCTTAGTTTCTTCACAAGTAGTGCAAATACACTCCTTATTCTTAGGTCATCCCAAGATATGGCTGGTTTTTGTGTGTGTGATTTGTTTGAGTTCTTCACTGAAGTGATACAGGGACACTGTAGTCATGAGCACGGAATGCAATGCTTGCTGGACTTGCTTGGGAAAAAAAAAATCTACCTTATTCATGTACAGCTGTAAAGTTCTACAAATTAAAAATTTCACATCAGGTTACCTGATGGAAAAGTTATTGATTCCCTGCTATGGGGGAACTGAGCAGATCCCCTGAAACCTTAAACTGTACAAGCAGTGTAACAGGTTTTCGTCCCCTCTCTACAGACTACAAGTATTCAGTTCTTGAATCGTGTTTGCTCACAAATGTGATTGAATTTCCTGAAATAAAGAAAAACATAAGAGCATTAAAATGTAACAAAGTTCCCCAAAGTCAGGCAAAAAAAGCAAGTCAGCATGTTGCACAGGGTATTTTAAATGTTAAATAGTCCAAAGCAGACCATTTACACACTAAAATGTCTGTTTTTCAGAACCTGTTTAGTTCATACTTTACTGCCATTTTACATGTAACAGGATTTTCAACATCTCTCCTGCCTAACCCTCATTAGCTTTTTTATGCACACAGAAAACCTGTTATTAAAAAGCATTCCTCTCTACTTCTGCATACTTCAAACCCAGAAGGCAATTAAAACAGGAATTGGTGAATTAATTTTCCCCTGCAAGATATTCGTAACTTTTAGTAGACAGCATTACACAAGTCATTAAGAACTAGAATTAACCAGGCTGATGATACATTTCAACATAAACACGTTCTCTCAGTGGCTTAGAATCTTCTGGAAAGAAAAAGTTTCTCAGCTTGTATTACGTACGTTTCATGGGAATGGCAAATCTGCCACCATGGATTAAACAGGTAACTTAATTTTATACCAAGCACTCCTTCCCACTTCTCAAAAACATTTCACTGTTCACTCCTTGTTTTTCTCTTACGTGGGCCACGTGGCCCCTGACACACAACTGAAACAGAAGTGGGGGTGTTGAATGTGTCACTACATGTGCAGGAAATGGTGCAAGGAGACCCCGAATGTCCCCCTCAGCTGAATTAGATCAAAGATAAGAAAAACCTTGCTCACATAACCAAACTACTTAGCAGAACAATTTAGCTCAATTAAAAAAAATTAAAAATTAACTGGATATAAAGAAGTGGTATAACAGGACTGTTTGCTTTTATGGATTTTAGGAACCAAGAGTAGCAGCCAGTAAAGTTCTAGGAAGCGCTAATGCTTGGGAAAAAAAAAAAGAAAAAAAAAAGAAAGAAGGAGAAGGAAAAAAAGGAAAAACTGAGTCATTTTTATTCTAGATGAAATTACCCACAGCATGAACAAAGATGACTGGTGAGTACTTTGATATTGAATTAACGCTAACATTTCAAAACAAAATCTCCTCTGGGAACACAGACAGTCCTGTAATGTGAAGTTACAGATAGCAGTGGTACTTCAAATTACATCTGCAACTTAAATCCAAAATTATTTTTGAAAGCTATTTGGTAAAACCCTTGAATTTATAAGAGACTGCAGATGAATATTTTACAAGTCTGTCTTATGATCTGCTTGCGCCTGAGCTGCACAGACTGGTTATTTTCAACCCACAGTACCTGAAATATTAAAGGAATTATGCTAAGCGTGTATGTACATTGCAACATTAGAAAGATACTGCAGAATCTACTATTCATTAAGGCAATTTCTCAATAAGGGGTAATAGCTCCTCTATCTTAAATTACACTGAGAATTTAGAGAATTATTCATAAGGCAAGAAGGATTTTTCAACCCTCCCTGAAACCAGTTCGCTCTTAGGGAGAAAATTTTGGTTTTGTTTTATGAGTCTTTAATATTTGTCTTACCATATGTGCATCTTTTTATAAGAATGAAACTGCATTGGTCATCAGAGGCCTTGATTTTTTTTATTCAAGAAGCTTGATTTATTTTGGAAGGACATTTCTCATAAATGACCAGATACCAGGAGTCCAAAGCCCCTGGCTGTATGAAAACTCTTGACAAGTAGAGGGTTAATCTCTTTTCAGGCTCAATATTTAATTTTCAAAGCATGCCAGATTTCTTGGGTCAGAGACGTAAGGCCCAGAAACTCCTCAGGAACCTGCTGTGGCTTACGTTACATGCTCCAAGCTGCTCTTGTTGCTAATTATTCCCACCAACTGATCCCTTCAATGTAAGTTGCACTCAGTAAAAGAGTGTTTCCTTCCACCCCTGTGGGCGGAAAAACAGACTCAAGAAGTGTCAGCCGTGGGCTACATCAACTTACAAGTGCTGGCAGTGCCCTTCTGACATGCACGGAGAGCTCATTTCAAAGTTGTGTTAAAAACAAAAATGACCAAAAAAATCCCCAAAGCTCACCCAATTCTGCTTTATGCTGCAAGTTCTGGCACTTCAAAGGTTGCTTTTTAGATTGCTGTGGGTTTGGGTGTTTTTTAAGGAACACAAACCAAAACCACCTTCCAAAGTGTACAACTTACATGGCATGATGTGCTTTGACCTGAGTTCGACAGTTGCGTCCCCAGTAGCAGTCAGGACGTGACGTGACAGTCACTACGAGAAGAACAAATGAAATGCTACATTTATTACAAAAGTCATTAAAGGTGACCCAGATTATTAAGCCACTGCTAATAGTGGTTACTCATCAGAAACAAGAAATGATTGGCAAGAAACGACTGTAGCACTATATTGTTTCACCTTTCTGGAAACAAAGCAAACACTCTGAAGGAAAAAAAATTAATTTTTACTATTAAGTTAATGCAGACTTATGATGAAAGTATTTGGTTCTCAGTGCTGTCAGCTGAAGTTTTACCATTTAGTTTAATATAGATGGACTTGACTAGGCACTTGGCGTTTGTCTAGATAGATTTCCACACAAAAGAAAAATTATTAATTTGGGTACAGTTTGTTGCTTTCCCCCACTTTCACATACTACAACTCAGCTGTCCAGCAGCTGAACTGAAAAGCAATACTAAGGACAAACCAGGTACACTATTTTTGCTCATTACGCACAGCAGCACAAGCACAGTGCTCAACACCTTAAGACTGGGAAGCTGTTGCTAACAGCAAGAACTAAATTGATAGAAGTAATATTTAAAAGCAAACTGTTGGAGTAGCTTCTGTTCCAAACAAATTTAGGTCTGAAGGAGGCACAGTTGCTTGCATGCTATTTTATACTAAAATTGTAAATGCAAAGATTTAGAATCAGTTTATGAAAGCATTCTTGTTCCTAGTTGAGAGCTGGTAAAATGTTAAATTGTTCAGAAGGTGCATCATTTTACGTATTTAAATGGGAAAATAAATTAAATTACAGCAACTGGTTCCTGTTGACTATATTCTGATTTTATTGAATTCCTCTTTTCACTCTGCAGATATTCTACAGATGAGAAATGATACTGAAAGAAAAGGTTCCATTAGGGAGTCTGAAAATAACTACACACAAGCTTAGCAGCTGACAAGTAAAGCAAGGAGCATCCGAGATATTATCCCTGCAAGGAGGTTTGCACTGGGCTACATGAAAGGGCCAGAAGAACACAGATACAAAGATAAAACTGATGTTAACTCTTTAAGTGACTTTTCCTTGCTTACTGTGCAAAACAATCCCCACCTGGCAATTCAGCAACAGGAATATTCTGCCTGTACTGGTAGGCAAGTTCTCGAAAGCTGCGAAGGCCACAACAGTAGCAAAGCACTGTGTTCCCAGTAATTCTGTAATCTGGGGAGAAAACCAGTTTGTAAAAATGTGAGGCTTAATAAATCAGATTTAACTAAAGAGCCAGGACCGCACTGGTTCTGTACACAGAACTCCAAACTTCTTGGTAACATTGCTGAGTTACATCCAGACAAGGAGTCATGCACGTGCAAACTGAACACAACACATACCTGACAACATAAAAACTCCTCTTTGAAGAGCTAAGAGACTTTCATTTAACATATTTTTCCACGTCAGACCCCTGGATGCCAGGTAATCCTGAAAAGAGCAATTTAAGTGTTTAATCTAAAAAAATCTCCAACTTTAAAGAGTAAGCAAGCCACTTATTCTCAAATATTTCCAAATCTATCAGTAACTATGTTTTCAGAATGGGTTTATGCTGATTACAAGTAAAAATTAAATACCTGTAACTTAATTAGCATGATACATTCAGACCACCAATAAAACCTTCCACTAAGTATCTTTTTTTCAGATCTCCACTTTTGCCAAAAGTTTGCAAACAGATTCATTCCAGTCACACTATCATTTACCTCAAATCAAGACTTCATCCAGTCTACCCAATTTAGGCAACCCTGTTATGGTATGGGCAAAATATTTTCCATACAAATTAGCGTGAAATTTAATTTGTCTGGGACAAAATATTTAACAAGCATTGCTTTCCTGGCACATTTTTATTGAATTGTTTTTCTTTTAAATAATATTTTGGATGATCACTTGGAAATCATTTAATCAGCCTTTTAGAATCAGGTTCTGCAAGTGACACAACGCTGCCACTGTAACTACTAGGCAGCACATCACTCTCATTTCATCAGTGAGTACATCTTAAACTTTGTACATTTGTTATTATCACACACAATGATTTTTAAACATACCTTTAGGATATCTGATTCGTAGTGGTTGTTATTCAGGACGCCATCTAAACACTTATCACCAAGATTTATTTCTAATCAGAAAAAGAAGAAGAAGAAAAATTATTTCTCGCCCAAACCCCGTGGCCCTCACACATTTTCTGAGGGTTCCTCTGTTTCCTGAAATAACATGCACAGGCTCATGTGAGCACCAAGTACATGACTGCATTCAGCGTTTGCTAATACACGTGATTTATAACTTCCAGTGGCAAACACAAGATACTGAGATTTTACTATTTCAGCTTCAGTCCACAAACACTACCAAGCTGCAGAAATTACCAGTGCTAGTAAAGCATATTCCATTAGCTCCAAACTGCAGCCAAGCCGTTCCAAATGTTCTAACTTCTTTTTAAAAAATGCAAAAAACCTTAAGTTTCAGATGTCTGCATGTTTAAGAGAGCAAGGTTCTTTTCTAATCTGTTACCATCAGATGTTCAGTGCGCTTGCACTGGTTTGTTTGATTCTCTTACTAGACTGAAATACACCATGATTTTTTCTATCGGAAAGCATTGTGCTCAGCAAGTGTAGTTTCTAAGCCCAATATTGTAGGAAGACACAAAGTTAAATCCTCTCAAAGTTATGACACACACCACTTTAATTTTTTGTGTTTGTGATGTGAGGACACAGCCCTTGTTTCTTTTTGCATGACTGTGCTACAAACTAATCTATGTCTCTTAAATTACTTAAAGCTCCAGACAGACATTATTGCAAACAGGCTCATAAGTAACAGATTACTGCACAATACCACAGAACGGTGCCAAGCAGCCAAAACACGCCATGCGAGTGCAGCCCCAGTACAAGTGACAGAAGGGTTGCAGACAAACTGTGCCTGTAAAATAATAAAGAAAACCTCTGTAAGGACTTGAACACAACAAAACTCAACAGTTATCATTCTCATAAATCAGTAACAACAGATCCCTAATAAACTTGGTTTAAAAAAGGCACAACTTTCTCATTTAAAATACATTCTTTAAAGGAATAATAAATTCTGTAAAGGAAGATTCTTTCATGCTGTCACTACAAGAGTCTGAATAAAGAAGACTCATAAAAAGCAGTCTTCTAAGCAAATTTAAGTTTAATAATAAATGAGAAAGTTAGTTCTGCAGAAAATAAAATAAAAAATGTACACACATTGCTGAGGAGCAACATGAGGATTTTGTTCACGCTCTGCTCTTCGGTCAGGCATTGGCTGAAAGCAGCAGGTGCATATTACATGACTTCCTTGAGCAGGACACACGTATTCCTGAACAGCTGGATGAGTTAAAAAGGAAAAAAAAAATAGATTGAACAATGTATGCAATTGCAATCTGGATGAGGAATCTTAGTAAATACTAACATAAAAATCTCAAAGAAACAAGCAAGCAATCTTTTTACCAAGATTCTATAAAACAGCAGAAAAACAGCATTCAGACTTCTAAACTGCACAGGTGTGTAAAATATTTCAGTACACAGAACAGTTTAAGGACTATTAACCATCAGCAACCCATTCTGGATAATCACAGAAAAACTAGAGCCATTTGCATTTGCAAAGACACCAGTGTGAAGTTGCTCTCAGTCCTGTGAGAGGGAGCTTGCTTAGGTCTTAGTTCATTGTTGTAACACGGCTCTTTGCTTAGCTCAGGGGAGTTGGAAATGATCTTTAAGGGCCCCTTCCAACCCAGGCCATTCTGACTCTGCCCCGAGTGTCTGAGCTGCAGTATTTTAGTGCCGCACTGCCGGGGCAATGTGACACTGACCTGCAGGGAAGTTGGCAGAGGTTGACGGAGCATCTGCCAGAGCCTGCGTTCCTCCTGCCTCTGTCTCCTGGCCTGTGCCAGGCACAGCTGGAACAGAGTGTCTTCGGTACCCTGGGCACTGTCTGCATACTATATATGGTTGACTGAAAGAATAAAATAAAGTCATATCAAATCATACCAAACAAATGCAAATACAACTTACATCACTATGCTAGACAAGGTTGGTCAGACTCTCAAAGTTTAAATTTAGGATTTCCTCATTCAGTAACAGATGGAAGTTTATGTAACCTTACAGCTCTGAAGACTGCTGTAGTTATGACAGATAAAAACTTTGGGTTTTGTAGTATTCCTCAAGAAGTTTTAAACAAAAGGAAAAGAAAAAAAAGAGCAATGTGATTGAAAGAGAGAGGAACAAATCTGGCATAGTTATCTACATGAAGAATTCTTCTGTTTCCTTGTAGACATTTAATAAAAAGTGTTTGCTGTTGAAAATAAAGAGGAGGTATTTTGGTACTTGGGAATTCCTAAGCCAAGCATCAGCTGCTTTAGTACCATACACCCAGTGAAAGCAGCATTCTGGACATGTAAGAAAGCACAATCACTGCAAATGCACTCATAGTATAATGGACTGCTTTACCTCCTGACAAGATCTTAGCCAGAAACCTGTCTTTTTTTGTTGCACAATTCACCAAAGAACTGTTGGTCACAAACTGAATCTTGCTGGACTTCTGGGAAGTTCTAATTTTTGCTGACTGCTCAAGGTTCAAAAGGAGGGCCAGCAAAACTGCCAAGTTAATTACTGTCAAGAACGAACTTACCTGAAAACAGATTCATTCTGGCAATGATCACAGAAACACTATCAGCAATAACAGCATTTGTGCAACTAGCTCGGTTTGTGGGTCTGCGCATTCAAACACAGGTACATCTAATTCAGCACACAACTTAAAAACAGACATACCTGATATCTGAAGATTCACTGTCTACATCTGACAATTCCAGTAAATCTTCAGAACTTCCTTCCTCATCTGAAAAAGATCTCCGCACCTTAGGCTGTAACATGTCTTGAGTAATTTTGTTTCTGGCATCCATGCTCCGAACATCATCTTCATTGCGACATTTATCTGGCATGAGAACCAAATTCAAATTTCAAGAGAAAGGAACAACTCACATCCCTGATCTGCAATCTACTTTATTAACACAGTTACCATTATTGTGTTTTCATTTTCGTAAGACTTGATTTTGGATAAGAGAGTTCTAGACCATCTTAGTTAAATTCCCCTCTCTATTAAGGAAATCTAGTATCAGTCAACTTAAGTTTGGTTTTCAAGAGGCCATGATCAAAGTTAATTAAATCTATATTCAAGTATATTTTTCAGAAGTATCCTTCTCATGATTAAGTAACAAATTAAAACAAAGAATTCTTAGCATACTTACTTACAGTATTAAATCATCTTCCACAGGTCATTATGTCATGTTAAATGCACTTGTTTTCTGACAAACCATGTCAGAGAAAACAGCAGGGAAATAAAACACACTGGTATTTTATAGACAACAGTGTGTGCAGACATCAGTTATGCAGCTCATATGTGACAGCCATCAGATTCTGCCACAGACACTGTTTAACTTGCCTGGATGCTGAATCAGATAAGCTTCTACCAAGTTGTTCAATATGTGATTTTTACAAATACGTTCTACCGGACAACGACAAGTTGGACATAGAGAAGATCTTTCCATCCATCCTGAGTAGCAGGCAGCACAAAAAGTATGCATACAAGGCTGCAAGCTGGAAAACAAGCAAAAGGAGCCAAAATACAAATCTTTCATTTTTTCAGATACATCCATAACACTCAAAAAACTATTTAGCATTGATTTGACTATATAGATGGGGTAGGGAAAGGAAAATCAGGAGGGCTTGTGAAAATGCTGATTATCCTGACCTCCTCAAACAGTTGTCACTGAATTTCTTGCATTATTGCCACACGATTAAAGCTTTTGTCGCTCTTACATACCTTACACAGTCATGCAGCAGTTCTTGGCAAATAATGCAAGTTAATGTCTCTTCCATCTTATCTGGTTTCACATTTGATGTTTTTGCATCTTCAGAGCCAATTTTAATTATACATTCACTAGGAGGTTCTGGTGAAAGATTTGGACAAGTGTCTTCATCTACAAAGACAGAAGGAGAGAGTTTTCAAAGCTTTTTTTAACTTTTATTTAAGTATTAAAAAAAATCCCTGAAAGATATGCACTGATTCACTGTTCACTGGCAACAGTCCCAAAAGAGGTTCTTGCTTTACACACTACAGCTTCTGCTACTGAAGACATTATTTTCATGGGACCAGAAATCAAGTAAGTGAGACACAAGAAACAAGCTGAAGGATCGATGACAGCTGTTGTAATTCAATTTGGAGGGGAGAAGGTGAGGGTTAAGTTGCAGAATACTGTAGTACACTAACCTCCTCTTAGTTTCTTCTTAGCAGGTTCCAAACCTTCCTCCTCCCCTGTTCTTTGAGAATCCGATTCTGCATTTTCTTTGTCAGTGACTTCAGGAGCGATTGCAGAAGCTTCAGCATTCACCTCCAGCTTTTCATGCTTGTCGTGCAGTGCTCTTACACACATGGATTCTAAGATGGGGCAAGCAGGCACAGGAGTGACAACTGAGGACTGTGATCCTATAAAATAAAAACAGAAACATGAACATGGCTGCACACAGCTATGGGACATGTGAAAACAAAAGGTACTCAAACCCTGACGAGGTACACGCATCAATCCAAACATCTGAATAGGAAAAAGTGGAGCAGAAAAGCAATGTCTGCATAACTTCCTAAACACACTCTGAACCAACCTGACTAACTGGAAGACCTGGGGGTAAACAACCTATTAGTTGTGTAACCCTACTTAAAATCCCCATTCCTCTTTCAACTGCAGAGTATTTATTCATAAGACTATTATCCACACCAGGTCTTCCTGACAAAGATGCCAGGCAGGAGTTATGCAATAGTGATCATACATAACAGGTTGGGATCACAGCGAAGGGAATGCTTTGTTTCCTTAGGAGCCAATGAAGTCTCAATGAACTGCTGACAAATGCATAAAGGAATTCTCACAATTCCTTCACTCATCCATCAGGATTTACCCTGCCTGCTCATAGAGAGAAAGTTAAAATGCACATATCCACCTGGTATTTTCACTAGAACTTCACAAAGCAAATTCTAAAGACCGAGATAGAGGTAAGAGATCAATCTGTTTAAATTCAAAACTGGAGTAACAGTTGATGAGTTGGACTCAGTGATCCTGATGGGTCCCTTCCAATTCAGCATATTGTACGACTGTGTGATCAAACTTTAAATACTTGACACAAGTCTCACCAGATGTAGATGGATTATCCTGCTGAACAGATGCAGACTCAACCGGAGAGGTAGAAGAAGCATTAAAGAGGTTAGATGTAGAAGTAGATGGCTGTGGTTCCTCATAGCAAGACTGAGTAGCTGACAGTGATGAGGTAATTTGGGTCTCATCATTATTTCTTCCTGTACTTGAGGTATCTTTGGTCACATGGCATTGGTTTTCTACATTAACTTCTACAGTTGGAAGGGGGGAAAGGAAAGAAAAATATCTGTGACAGTCACCATATCATGGCTTCAAAATTCCAAGGAATCAAACTGTCTCAAGAGGGTTACATTAGTCATTGGAGCTTAGCTCCTCTTCATGGATCTTGAATTACTTCCTTACCTACTGGTTCTTGAGTTGCATCATGTTTTGTGTTTAAGGATTCATAAAGATAAGCAACATCTGAAAGAGATTTAAAAATATTCATCATACTCTTTAAACAAAAATTCACTAAACTTAACCCCACATAAACAACTTCTATTCACAAGTGGCTGCATCCCCAAAGTGTCTGAACACGGAAGAGGCAAATGAGGGGTCACCTCAATAGTACCACGTTAATACTCCTACTTAGGAGGCAATTAGGAGCAGCACAGCGAGATCTTTTCTTCTCAGGAAACCAGGCAGAGCAGCTTTTGTGTGACGTTTAACTTGTGCCAGCCATGGAACCAGAGGCTTAATCATTTCTTAAACCTAAAATCTGTTCTGTCAGAACAGACTGTATTTTTACTGATATTTGAATCAAAGTTCTTCAAAGAAGCTTATTATTTCTGAGCTCACTTCTCAACCTCTTCAATCAATATTATTTCATTTCTTTGTGAGATACATGAACTCTCAAAAATACAGATTAGGACATGCCATAAATTTCAGCCAGAAACTAATTTAGAATCTATTAATAAAACCAACTGGATAATATCTTTTTCTTTTCCATCTTACTTCAACTTAATATTGTTCCAAAAATTCCTCTAACTTGCTACCTTTTTGTCACCTCCAACCACCTACAAGCAAATAAGACTGACTTAGTTTATAGCAATTCTTTTTCTGACCAGAAGTTAAAATATTGTCTCCTTCAGTAGGACTTAGAATGGACAAACACACGCGTTAAATCTAAATTCTTCTCTGTATTTGAAGATGGGAAAGGTGAAAAAGCAAAAACGGAGGCTTGGTAATTTAACTGCTTATTAACCCAAACAGGAATCACTGATTTCAGTTCATTACATGGAAAATTCACCTAAGTGATTCATCTAAGTAGCATCAAGTGCAATAGTGCCAACTTAGAAAGGATTTGTGAGATAAACTATACAGACAGAAAAATACAGCTTATCATTGCTTCATGTAACATTTACATCAAACAGCATAAATCTGTCTGTCTGTATATGAATTAACGACAATTCCATAAAGGAAGTATTTCAACAATGAGTATGTATCTAGAATTTTTTGAATTAACAGTTCATATGTTTATTACTGTATGAAAATTGTAAATACAGCGTTGTTCCAGGTTTACCAATTCTACTTTCACTGCAGGGCTTTCCCCATCTCCCCCCCATTTGCCTCTTCCCTCTCTAAAACAAAAAAAACCCAGCATAAACACACACAAAAACCCCCCACACACAAAACAAAAAGCTTTTGCAGCCTTTCCTACTGGTGCCAAAAACTGCTTCACTGGGATATATAAAGTATCACTAACTACCCCAGCAATTTGACTTCTAAAAGAAGCACTGGACATGTGATTAGAACCTCATTAGCTACCATTCCATGCATTAGTTCTACCAAAATTACTTCCAGGCACATTTCAATTTCAGACAGTTGCTCAGATTTGTCTCTGTAAAAACTAGCACATCCATGACCTCTTCTCTAGAGACTTGTTTTTAAACATATTTCTCTTTAAAACAGAACTACTCAATTTTATTATACTGATATTTCTTTCCCCTCATGACTCAAAAGAAAATGACTAAGCATGCCATATAAAAAATATTATTCACTTACTGTTCTCTGGCTCATTTTTTCTGTAAACAACATAGATCACATCGCCAGTCTGTAATGGGTATGTCTGCTTCTTAACCACTTTCAGTTTATTAATTACTGTTCCATTAGTACTGTAAAGAGAAAGAAAAGATAGCTTTGCATAAATGTTTTCATAATTACACGGGAGAAGGGAGGGAAAACACAAGATACACTTAAAGAACAAAAACTATTGGCCGCCCCCCAAAAATGTAAGTGGACTAAAAAAATTAAAAGAGAAAAAAGGAAGTCTAGAAACAAAAAATTTCTCTCAAAGACAGAAGTGCAGAGCTACTGGAACTCCAAAGCTCATTTGCAGCTACTGGTAAAGAGATGGCAGTTGATAGACAAAAGATCCCTGATATTTGGCACACGTCTCCAAATAATTAGATGATTGTTTCTGTACAGTAGTCTCCACCCTTTACGTATAAAACCCGAAAGGACAATATAAGTTCTATTCATAAAGTTCCAGGCTGTGTCTTCCAATTAATTACTGGGAATCTCGTAAGACGTTCTCTGACAAAGGAACTTCTCCTGTACAGTCAGGGATGCCATGCAGCATTAATTTTTCTCCCCCTCCTCCTTCAAAAAGGAAAAAACCTAAAATTGTGAGGTTACTTGGACTGTGACTTGAAAGTGAGAAGTTAACGAGGCGGAACAAAGTTATACATAATGAAAGATGAGCTGGAACGGATTATTTTGACATTGATAAAAAACTCAAGACTTGTAGAAGAAATTAAACTAGGGAAAGGGAAAACGCAGATCATTGCTGATTAATTTCTTTATGCCCTTAACTATGGGTGATGTTGTATACACAAGCCATTAACGTTTTATAACCAAGTCAAGTTATTCAAGTACTGAATAATTCCAGCTCACTTGCAGTAAGCCTCCTTCAGGGCTGCAGCCCTCTCGAATTTCGGGCTTCTGTCGCCCAAAATCTCAGCAGCTGGTACCAAATACGAACAGAAAATACCTGCTTTTCCCTCTCTGCAGAGCAGCTGCAAGAAATAACAGCAAAGCTGTGCTGCCACCTGGAGGCACCGCCCGTGCCCAGGGCACCACGGACTGTCCCTCACTGCAGGGGAGTTATTTGGAAATCAGTACCTTCCCCCTCCTCTTTTCTAACACAAAAGTATGAATTAAAAGTTCAAAAGGAAAAAAAAAAGCCTTTTGGAAGTACTACAGCAAGTTTTGACCAAGATATTAGTTCTTGGTCTTGCTGCTGCAGCTGCTTCCACCATCTATGTGGTTGAATCAGCTAATCCAACATAAATAATGGGATACCAAAAAAATAGAAATGCTACTTTAAACATCAAGAAATGAACAAAATCTTTGCGTCACACTGATGAAACTTCAAGCTTCTCCTACAAGCAAGAAAACTACTTATAGCTTGTCTTTTTCCCCTCAGGCATACAGATGTTGGCTAGGCTGAAAGTCATGAGCACTAAAGAACCAGCAGAACAGAGAAATCACTAAATGAATGCCAAAGTTTAGCAATTAAGAGAAAAACAGAATTTTAGTCAGTCTGTTAGAAACAACACTGATTTTTAACTTCATACTGATGGTAGTGATAACATGCTAAAAAAGATTATGTTGAAGCAAAAATTGTATCTCCCTCAACTGCCAAATAAGTAGTAAAGTTTACAGCAATCCCTGAAAACTGTCAGAAGTTCTTCAACAAAACTAGGAAACTACAAATTTGACCTCCTCAGTTTTCCAGAAGGCACAACACAGCATGCATCTCCCATGTGCCCCAAGTGTTCTAGACCTTCTTTTGTAATAAATCAGCTAAAGTCAAGTAACAAGACTTGTCTTTTACTGAGTTTTAGCTTCTACAGGCAATTCCTAGCCCAAACATTTCATTAAACATAGGGCGAAAAATGTCACAATGAAGTTTTTTATGAAGTAGCTCTGTCATGACTGCCAAGTTCCAAGATCATTCTGGGGGACAATAACTCAAGGTATTTTGGAGGGAAAAAAAAGAAAAGGAAAAAAACCCCAAACACCACACATCTAGTAACCACTCAGGCTTGGTCTCACAAAGCAAGCTCCAGAAAGAGCTGTGCAAGACCCTGCTCATCAAATTGACTACAGACAGCCAAATCTTTTCAATTCCGTAGTTACACAGGCTTCAGTGAGAGCTGACTAATGAATTTTTTGGCACACATGGACCCAAATGAAGTGGGAATAAATGGATATCACTTAACACAGAAAATCATAAGCTTTTCTTCAATGCATTAGTAAACTAAAGCAGTTGTATCTATCTCTCAGCCAATAACCAAAGGGAAAAAAATTATTCAACTATCCCAGATAATTGTACTGGTCTTTCATTCCGAATTTCAGGCTTTAGCAGGAGGCTTTTAACAGATATGGTGACATTCCAGATTAATGTTGTGAGTATTTTTTAACCAGACATACATGATAAATTATGACATTTGTACCTTCCTCTGATGTTTCAAATTAAAGTCCCCATAAAATAAGCAGAAAGTACAATGAGAATCCCAAATATGAAGGCCATTCATTAGGATTTGGTATTGAATTGATGCCAACTGGCTGTACCATTTTTCAAGGGGAGAAGAAAAACAGTACTATCAGATATAATTTGTCTGTGTTGTGAAGGTATGTCACAAGAGGTTCCAATGTCACTTTTTTAAACAGTGAAAAAAAAAAATCAGGCCTTGACTCAATTCCAATGTGGTTGATGACTCTACAGTTTCATTAATGAACCATAAATTCTGTTTACTTCCCAATCCCATCTGCTGAGCAGAATTGATGTGAACAGCTTCACTCAGAACAGGGTTACTCTTGAAGTAGGTGAAGGATCTATGTGTTTCAAGAAACTTTCATATCCTTCCAAGAAAAATGCCAGTCTAATACTTTTTTAATAATTATTTGCATCCATCCAGGAAAAGAATGTAGTTTCTGTTAAAGCTTCTGGGTTAATAGTTGTCTGCTATTTAAGTGCATATAATCCTGAATACACTGTAAACTGAAATGAGTTTTGAATTCTATTAAGGTACAGAATCCCTTCTGCACTGTAATTCTCCACTCTTTCAATGTTCATAGACATAGTTTAGTTTTGACTGGAGGGCGAGGAGAATTTAGTGGCAGAAGGGACACCAGCACCAACTGCAGATCAACCCCCAATTTACCCACAGAAAGGGAATATCTGCTTGCCTGTCATACGAGTACCAGCCTTGTGTAAATAATTTCCTGATCTGAAACACCACTTACTACTTAGAACCTTAAAAGGAAAAAAACCTAGAAAATAACAAGAAATTACATTAGTTGCCTTCAAAATTTCTTTTTCAAAATGGAGAATCTTACAATTGCTTTTACTGGGAGAAATCCAACTGCTGCCTCCACTGTGTTAGGTCAGCTCGTACAATTTGTTTTCTTTCAAGCAGTATAAAGCAACTAGTGCATGCTTTGGAAAATAAAGCAGAAACATATCCCAAAAAAGGGTGAGTCTGAGTATTTTACTGTACTATTTGCTAACTCTTGGCTTTTGTTACTTCCAAACTTTTATTTATTCAGTAATTTTGAATGCTCTAGGCATTTTCTTTCACCTGCAAGTTTTGGGTAATTCTTTCCAAAGTATATTCAAGAACTCATTACGCTATCAGAAGATAAAACCCAATGTTGGCTGCCTCCATATATTTGATGATATTCTTTGGATCAGCTACAATAGAGAAACATAAGTCCACCCAGTTTGACTGTCCCGCACTCACTGCCTCCTTCAATGCATTCCTCTTCACCAGAAAAATCTGAGCTTGACCACAGCAATGTTTCCAAACTATTTCCCACTTCAGAGACAAAAAACCTGACATTGCAATATTTTTCTGTGACTCTGGGCATCTGTACTGCCAACTCAAACACTCAAGAATCATCTTCTTTCAGCCTGATTTTTTGAGACTCATCTGCTATTTGGCAGAAACACTGGAAAATCCCAGAAGAGTCTTCTGCAAGCAGTCATATCAAACCTGTTTGGTTTCTTGATTCAGCAATTGACAGCCACACTTCAACTCACAGGAGGGAGAGCACTCCAGGGTTGTGCTCTTTGTTAGGTACACAGAAGTGTAACGGGCACAAGCAGCTTCCTGGCAACGCTCCATGCACGCAGCCTTTCTTCTACACTACCTTGTAACAAGCCTCACCTTTTCATGAATATACCATACACAAAATAAACTTTAACTTGGCTTCGCTCATTTTTTGCTGGCTGCACCTTCTGCCTCAGGGGTGGGTAAGGTGGGAAAAAAATAAAAGAGGCAGGGATGTTTCTGCATCATGCACAATTTATTGTTCCGTCATAACATTGGTCTAAACCAATTCTGCCACGGACAGTTTCTCAAGCTTAGATTTACAGCTACGCTCTGAGACTGTCACAATAGGCAAACATGGCTTGTTTTGTTGTTGGGAACATCCTAAAATCCAGGATTATACTGGAGAATGACAACTGTAAACCTTTCCTAGATAACCCAGCTAAGCCTGATATTTTCCCTAAAAATTCAGCTTTCCATCCCACAGCTTCTGGGAGTAAAAATCCTCCAGGAATCTATCCAGGGACCTATCCTGGACCTATCTCTAGTTACAGCCTTGAAGAGGAGAGGGAATACATGCTTATCAGGTTTGCAGACGACAACAAAGCAGGGGCAGAGCTGCCATCAGAGGCACTCTGGTAGGCCAGAGGAATGTGCCCATGATGTACATAGATAAAGAGGAAAGTTTCACATTTGAGGTTTTGGAGGATATCATGTTGAATCCCTGTTCCAACAGCCCAGAAGGCAATTAAATACGTTATTGTGGCAGCTCAGGGTTAGTATCAAATACCTGCTGAACTTCTGACAAAAGTCCCTCCAAGAATGTTCTGAGAAACCAACCTTGTATCTTCCAATGACACTTGACCAGATTCTTCATCCACTATGATTTTACAGTGATCTCCAGACACCAACTTGTTGCCAGGGAAAGATAAGTCACAGCCTTAAAAAGAAAGCAGATTTCCCAGCGTGCTTAAAAATACACATTACACAGTCAGATCAGCATTCTATATGGCTATAAATGCAACACAAACTGACTCATGTACATCTGCAATAGTTCAAAATTCTACTGTCACACAGGCAGCAACACAGTGTTGCTAGTGTGAGATACGTAAATACAAGTGGTGAGATAGCCCCACGTGCTGGTATGAACATTTCAGCCATTTGAAGAGCTTTCAGTTCCCTTCTTCCCCTCAATCCTAGCCCTCAAAGATGGAAATCAAATCACAATTACTCTGTTCTAGAGTGGTACAGAAATAAATCCACACATATCTGAAGCACTCAGTTTAACTCCTAAAGGCACACATCTCACAGCACCCAGCTCTTCTTCCACATCATTGTGATACTGTTCCATTGGATTTAACTTCTGTTTTATTCTGGTGTACTGGGGGGAAGTAGTAGGAACAAATAACGATTTTTAAAAATGATGATTCAACAATGATTTTTTAAAAAATTATCACTGTTCTATCTTATAGTCTTTTGTTTGTTTTTAAATAGGAAGGTTTTCCTCATCTCTGCTGACAGCATTATTATGTTAACAAAGCTGAAGAGAATTACAAATCCAGGACTAAGATTTAGGGATACACAGGAAAAGTGTCATGGCAATGTTGATGGGATAGAAACCTTCTTACCTATGTCCCAAGGGCTCTGAAAGTATCTAGTCTTTTTACTTCACTTTAACATTGAATATTCAAAGCAACACTCAAGGTTCCCCACTGACCTCTCACAAATGACTCAAAGTACTTGCTTACACCAAAGTTATAATTAACAACCATGATTCCCTTCCACCTATTCACACTGCGGGTGCACTGATCTCAGCCCGCCCAACAACAGATCCAGAAGGAAAGTAGTAGCCACTACCTCAAACAAGCAATGCTAATGCTCCTGGAGAGTTGTAAGTATTGCTTATAAAGTCACAATTTGGTATTCTAGTAACCATCCATTTTATTAATCCACTAGCAAACAGCTATGAAAACAACTGAACATGAAAGAATTCATCTTTTTCTCTGCCAGACAACCCTCAAACAGACATCAGCTTGAAGAATTTACCCATAGCTTAATGATTAGCAATCTCAATAGATATCACCAACTGTAAATTTGCAAAACATTTTTCCTACAAGACACTATCTACCCTTCTCATAGAGCTATGGCATCTGGTGTTTGTTCATTTACAACTGTTTACAGGATGTGACTGATCAGCCAAATAGCTTGAACTGATGAACAAGAAAAAGAAAATTAGCAGTGTCAAGGCAGAGTAAAAGAAAGTTAAAACACTTCCATCCTTGTTTCAAATACACTAAGCATGAAATCCTTTAAAATAAAGGCAAGTAGTACAAGCCCTAGACTCTGGGAATAAAGCTCTCAAATCGACTCCCAGAGAAACTTTCAGTACTTGTTGGCAGTCTTTACATGGCCAGAAGAATTAAGGGCTTTTATGTGGGCGTTTTCTTCTCTGTGAAGCCGAAGCATTTTGCATCGCAGTTCCAACTTATTTTAACCACAGAAACAAAATGAGAACATAAACAGGACCGAAGCACAGAAACTTCTGAATCAACAATCGGTTTTCCTTATTTATACAAACTGCCACAGACTACCCAAAAGGCATACTGACTTTGACACGTGCCCGTGTCACAAGTTACTGAAAAAGAAAAGGTCAGCATAAAACTACTTATTCACAGAGCCAAGAGGTAAATTAGGAGTACGGGATGGCCTGGCAAGCACCTCCAACAGCTGAAAGCACCGAACCCAACTAGTTTCAGTCCACCTTCCAATGCAGTAAAGGACAGGAGGGGGGATGGCTGCTGTTCCCCGAACACCGCCCCAGGCCAGCGCAGCGCGCCCCTGTCCCACCTTTCTTCCGCCCAATGGTCCATTCTCTTTTCAGCAGCAGGACGTGCGGCTCTGCCTCATCAGCACCCAGCCGGATCAGCTTCCCCCAGGGCTGCGGCTGCTGCTGGCTCTGCTCGCCTCCTTCCGACTGCTCCATTTGGATTCACATCTGACAAAAACAAACAAAGCGAACCCAAACCCCATCATCACACGGCACCCAGAGGGGCACAGTGTTCCCCGGCACCTCCGGGGGCCGGGCCCTGCGCGCCGCTGTCCCGCAGCCCCCTCGCACCCCCGGGGGCTCCC
>VZTD01003772.1:999245-1032192 GCA_013397725.1 Rhagologus leucostigma
GCGGGGGGGGCGGGTCTTCCGCCGCCCACCACCGAGCCGCGCCGCGCCGGCCGGAGCGCCGCAGCTTCCGGTGAGGCCGCGCCGCGCGCCGCCCATAGGGAAAAGCGGGGCTGCGGAGGGGCTGAGGCGGCGGCGGCGCCCGGGCGGACATCTTGGGTGTGGGCGGGCCCTGCTGCGGGACAAGGCACTCGCCGCCATCTTGGTTACGGGCAGACCGGTCTCACCGCGAGCCGTGTGCGCCGGCAGGCGGCTGAGGTCGTTTCAGCGGTCGCATCCACTGAAAAATTGTTGTAGTTTAACTCTTGGATGTTGAGCAGTCATTGGTTTGCCAGCAGCGGCTCAATAAAGAACATACGTGCCGTTCCGGGGCCAGGCTTTAAAAAGCAAGTTCGGACTGAGGCAGGATCAGTGCCCGCTGAGGGCGGGTCACGCACGGAGGGGGCAGCCCCAGTGTTGCTCAGGAGACTCTTCAAAACCCACACCTGGCATTATCGGGGACAAGAGCAGCCGACAGACCTTTCTGAACCTTCAGAATCGTCACTTGGCTCTTTGTTGTCACATCGACCGCCTCATTTCTATGTCCTCCATTTGGTGGTCCGTTCCCCCTTCGTGTAAAACACTCTCACTACTATCCACTTGTTGATTTGCTTGTTTATATTGGTTTCGTTTCGTTTTCCTCGGACGTTTGTATCACGTGCACCATAATTTTTTTTAAACCAATTAGCACCCTGTATAAAGTGGCTTCTTAGCCGAACGGATTGTGGTCCTTTTGCACAGCATCAGTAGCAACTTTTTAGTGATGGATTCCTTTATCATATTCGTCTGAAGGACTCAGAACAGTTTTATGTTCATCAAAACAGAGGGAGAAGAAGCTGAGCTATCCTGGCTGTCCCTGCTCCTTAAATTAGTCATCTAAGTTGTTCAGAGGCAGTGAACCCATTTTTTCCCCTTCATTAAAATGAAGTCTGGATTAAATGAGAAGACACAAAAATGGAAACAAAACACTAAAAACAAAACCACTTGCAATTCTTGGCATTGATACTCCCACTTGGTTCACAGGCTTGAGCTCTGAGAATTTGCTTTTTTACCTTTCCTGGAAGCCCTGCAAATCCCCTCTGCCACAGAAATCTCACGGTAACACCAGCCTGGATGGGGCCACTGATAGAAGCAAAATTATTCAAATACAGCGGTGTTTGGATCTGCAGTTTTAACTGATACCTAACACAGTACTGCTCCACAGTCTCAATCACATGAGCCCCAGGTGAGGAAAAATATACAAGCACACATGAGTCAAAATTGATGCATGTACTTAAGAGCTTTGTGTTATTGACCTTAGTCTATAACTCTTGCCTTAGTAATAATACTACGAAAAAATGGTTCTTTGAGACCGGAATGTCTACATTCCTCCAAAAGGATTTGTCTGTAAAATACCCTGCTTGCTTTCGACTTTGTCCTCACTGAGGAATAGAGCCTTTTATACATTTGAAGAGAGGCACATCAGTGGAAGTTACAATCACTCAAAAGCATTGTCATGGTGATTCATTTTTGTTACTGCTCACAGTGACTGGTAATTGTTATCTCTGAGTGGCAGAGGAAAATACCAGCACATGGGAGATGCAACTAACAGCCCAACAACCAAATCTTTTGTGTAAACTGTAGCATTAGCTGAGGGAGGAAGTTGTTTTGTTATATTGTGGCATTGAGAAAACGTATTTTCCAAATATTCCTGCCAAGAGATCCCTCTGCAATCATACCAAGGAATTACTGCACCTTGGTGATAGCACAGAGCAAGCAAACGATTGGTTCAGCTCCTGCAGCTCTCCCATAGTATCCATGTAAAAAGACAGCAAGTGAAACATACAGCTAGCTTAACGAGTCCTGTGTGGATAGGAGACTCAATTAAAATTAAATTATACAACAAATTAGGTTTTAAATGCTGCACTGCTTAGCCAGCCAGACAAATAATAATTAGAGACGTACTGATCTGCTGCTATGTGCAGTTGACTGCTGTAACTGCTCTCCACGCACACTCACCGCACTTCTCCCCCAGCTCGGGGTAGTTTTATACCAAATTCCGAGTAATCCATCTCTCAACAGGCCCATTTTGTATTTGTCAGCCTCCTGAGCTGGGCAGAGTGGACAGGATCTCTTTCTAGAGACCACCTTTCCCATCTGTTCCCTCAGTTAAGGTTTCTTTGTACCTCCCCCTCTTCTTTGTTTCTAGACTCCAGCTCATTCTAGATGGAATTAGTTTTCAGGCTCTGAACTGTGTAGGTATACATACGTCAGGAGAAAAAGAAGCTGCAAGTATTACTTCTTTTCTCCCTACAAGTAGTGATACACGTACCAGCAGTTTGAAAATACCCCGTGGTGGATCGATGGGTACAAGCTAGAAACTGTCACCTCTGATACTGGTTCTAGCAAAAGAAATTTAGGACATCCTTACGAAGTACAGTATAAAAAATCAGTTCAGTTGAAATGGACCTGAAGGCAGCTACTCAAATCCTACTGTAAATGTTCAAATGCATTTGTATTGCATTAATGTTTGAAGGTCTCTATCACCCTGTTATAGATAACATTCAGAAACACTGGTGCTGTTTAATTTTCTCCTCAATTTTTTTTCACCTCTGGAGAAAGCAATATTAAATTCTTAATATCAGATCTGGCAAAAGCAACTTGGAAAACATGTTTCATGATTAAACTAATAACTATGTGTTCTGCATGGAAAATAAAGTATTTTAAATCATTCTAAGGCAGCAAGAGTAATGTTATCCCACAGCCATCTTCAGCTGTGGTTTCCGACTGCTGGCTGCTTGTCTGTGGGCAAGGAAAAAAAAAATTTGTAGTGCAAAAGAAAACATACCAAGGACAGGCTTTTACTCAAGCATTTTTCCAAATACTGATAGCCCAGTCCTGCAGATAATCTACGTTCCTGCTATGCTGTAAATGAGAATACACTATTAACATGAAGAGTTTTCCAAGTCAGGCAGCCGGCCCCAGATTTCTTCCTTATTATGTGGTAGAGGAAGGAAGGTGGCCAGAGACATCACATGAAAAGGAAAGAAGAAAAATGTCACTTATGTCCTTTTTCTTATGCTCTTAATCCAGACATCCATTACTGACCACTGCTAGTGTTCGGGACCCTTTCAGACTAGGGAAAACCAGCATGGAATTAGCCATGAGTTACAAGGTTAAGCAGCAATGAGTTCAAGTACCTCCAAAGGAAAGACTCCCTGGGAAATTCCAAGGACCTTCCAGGAAAACAAACAAAACCGACACACCAAAATCATGCACAGGGGAGCTAATGAAGCGGGACAGTTCCCAGGGAGAAGATCCTCTCAGCAGGGACCATGGCTGAGCTTTGTTGCTGGGGGAGAAGGAGCAATGAGGAGAGGCTGCTCTGTGCCCAGCTGGCAAACAGAGACTGAAAATAATGCAATTATTGTTCACACTTCCCTAGTGAGCTTCACTGGATACAGCACTGATCGACAGCATTCCCAGTTGTCTTTGAAACCACTTTGTAAATGCAGCCAGGTATTTCCCAAAGAGAGATGATAATAATAATAATAATTTAAAGGAAAATTTATTGACATTTCTTTTTAGAAATTGCTACAGCTAACTATTTTGTTACATTCAACTGGAATTTTAAAGCAGTGTAAATACAGCTTTTGGCATTATTTACATCTGTCTTTCCTTGCAGGCTGGTGAGGGAAAGCAGTTCAAATTCTTGCCTTTGGCACTTTTTAGTTTCCAAACATCGAAGTCTGGAGGTAGCTTGCAAGCCCCAGCAGATGGTCTCTTCTGTCTAATAAAGAAAGCAATTCCACTTGATTAGAAAAATGGAACTGTTTCTAATAGCCTTAGATTTTCCAAGACATGGGTTTGGGTTTTTTTGTAGATCCAGGCACAGACCTACAGTAAAGTCTTCCCCCATCTTACGTGACATGAGCCCACCCTAGCCACGAGCTTATGGACATACGCTGATTCTCACTTTTCTTGGACCAGATTCAAACAGACCTCTTTAATTGCTCTCTTGTCATTTATAGGTGACAGTCCAAGTTTTCTTTTTGATCACGTAATTCATGATGTTTGAGAAATCATCCAGCACTTCCCCAGTGAGTCTTAGATTGACATGTTTAGTCTAAGGGAGAAACAAATTGCATGTATTATCTCAGGATGAAAAACTGCCTACAGAAAAATTACATCAGTATTTCTGCAAAGAATCCATAGAAAACTGAGGAAATTTACAGTCTGGTTAAAGAACTGATTGCATCAAAGGGGATTTTTAAACTGTTTCTTTCCTTTGAGTGTTTTGAAACATACTTCCTCCAGGGGGTGCCAGATTAACACCACTGGAAAATAAAAATGTGTGAATTATCCCCACCAAGGGCAGAACTGTCCATCCTGCACATTTCAAAGTACCTTGTGAGTGATGCACCCCTCCAGTCTGAGCCAAAGGCTCCAGTGTCCAGAGTGAAATTTTTCAGCTGTTCACTTGTAAAACTCTCTCGAAGTTGGAAATTGCTGACTGGTCCTACAATTAATGTCACACACATTCTCTGCCAAGTTCAGATAGGACACATCCCTCAGAAAAGAGCTTTAGGAGTGGCTAAGTGGAGAAATACATCCATCTCAGCCTGTGGAAAAAAGAGACCTTGGGGAGGGAAGAATTAATAAATGCAGTGGCAGCTGTATGTAGCTTAAACCAGCTTATGAATAAGGACAGAAACCTGGACACAAGAACTAAAATGACACAGAAAAGCTGGAGAAAACATGGTCAGGAGTGTCATCAGGTTTTCTATAGGTCTACAGGGAATGTCAACTATGAGTAGGATGCCTGTAAATGTCATTAGAGCAGAGGAGAAGTTTCACTGGCTCAGAAAATAGAGATCTATCACTTAAAACAGAAACTTTGCCTTGAACAAGCGACTACTTTATTCTTAGGGAATTGATCTAATCACTATTTCCAGACAAAGGAGCAAGAAAAAAAGAAAATTGTTGAGAAGTCATATAATAATATCAAAACCTTTTCAACATTTCACTGCTCATGTTTTTCTTTTATCTCCACAGCAGCTAAAATAATCACACAGTCAAGCCATTCTGGATCCTGCAGAAATATTACTGTAAGAGTGCCTGGTTATCTTCTACTTGACAGTAAAACCTCCACTGGATAATTATTTAAGGGGAAAATTTCTGTGAGACTCCAATACTAGACAAAATCTCTAATATATACTTAATTTGTCCTGTTGCAAATTTACTGTTCTTACTTTGAGATTAGCAACAACAGTCAACACTAGCACTGAAAACCAACATAATTAATCCATAATATCATGTAAGTGTGGACCCTGAATATTATATTAATCCATTATTAGAGTGATCTTGGACCCAAGGCTGTCAGTTAACACCCTATTGAGATGCAAAAGAGACACTCATTATTCCAAAAAATCACCTCACTCAATTCTCAGCTGCATATAACAGTGGAGCTCCGGTGCAGTCACTGATTGGCAACTCTGCATCAGCTAAAAATATGATCACTTGTCTAGACTTTGAATTGCTGTGGAAACACAATGAATTTGTGAACCAAAACCTTGAGCACTGGGAATGATTTCTGTGACAGTGTAGGGAGCTGTGCCTGGTGTAAGCACTGAACCAGAGACACTTGGTAAGATTTAGAAATTACTTGCAGTGCATACCTGGAAGTCTAGTAATTGTTTTTGTAAATGATAACATGCCCTAAGTTGCATGATCTTCAGACTAGACACTGGAATTAATGGAACATTTTACTTTATTCCTCACTTTCTCTCAATACCATCTTCTAGAGACACACTGATATTTTTGTTTTGCATTACCTTTGTAGATGCAGGCTTGCACACTAACCTGGTTTACGCTGAACTGTCCCCTGAGGAAGGGAAGAGTCTGTCTTCTATGTCCCATACAGAAACAAAATGTCCCATAACATCTTGTCTGGCTTATTAATGGCAGGGAGTCAACCCTGAGGGATGTGGCAACATTTTTTATTTGTTATTTGATTTGTTAAAAATCCCTGCTGTGGATATTAAGAGGAAATCGGCCATAATTCAGGAGCAGTAGTTCTGATGGACAGTGAGATGGAAGGTTTCATATTAAAGCCTTAGGAGGCCAAAAAGAAAATTGAAAATCTGGAAGTATTGGCTGATGGGCACTATACTTTCATTATAAAGAACACCAAGCTCTATAAACCTCTTGGCGGGAGGGATAAGAAAAGAATGAAAACAGTGACCTTGAGATCAGCGTCAGGCTAGAGAATAGTAGGTTTACAACAGAGGCCAAGTAAAGGAGAGGAAGAGAAAATGCAGGTCAAGACATCATCTTCAACTTCAACCTTGTTCTTGGCACTCCTGGTGAAAAAATGTCCACATTTATAGTTTCTTTCTGTAAACCAAGCCGAATACATGTTTGCTCTCCATCCATGAAGCTGGAACCCCTTACTAGGTTGTCTTTGCTTTGTATCTTCACTGCTGCATTATTCTGTCTGTTTTTGCCATTTGGTGTCTTGCCCCACTCCTTTTCCTAGCCAGTGGTCTGCTTTGACCAAATCACTTTCTATTTACAATGCTTCTTTGATTCGCCATTCTTCGGTGCAGCAAGGAAAAAACTATTCTATTAATTTTCCAAGACCTATTTTGACCCAAGTCTATCCAGCCTATTATTTAAATTAACTTTTAAGAATCAAAGCTCACCTCTTACCTGCCACGTTGCCAGTCTGTACCACCTCTCTGTTCCATTTTCCCACATTTCCTCCTAACCCTGGTCTCAGTCTAAAGAAATCATATTGTAGACCATTATTTGGGGTAGGCTTTGAGAAACCAAAAAACATATATTGTCTGCTAGCTAACTCTGGAGGCAACTGGCTATGATTTATGGGGGTGTTGGAACACCCGTAGCTCAGGATCCAAAGCCACTGAGAGCATGGGACAACGTGGGTGTTGGCACACCATCACCATGTGGTTTTTCATATGGGAATCCTGACTACTTAAACACCCTGCTTTCAGGTTTGACAGACTGTAAAGTACTGGAAGTCACAATCCCAAAACATCGGTCTTGTTACACATTTTATGGCATTCTCGTCTTTTACAGCAGTGTATATGTGGAGAAGTAATGGTTCAAGAGCTCACCTAAATCGTTGGTTTGCAGTTTATGGTCTGCAGAGCCTGGCAAGCCCCTGAAAAACGTCTGAAGAGTCTGCAAAAAGTGATTGAGAAAAAGAAAATTCACATGTGCCAGACAGCAATCTACACATGTGAAATTCCTAAAGGAGTCTGCACTACTGCTGGAAATTTTTTAGGGGTCCACAAATCAAAAAAGGTTGAAAAACCACTGACCTAAATCTTCTCCTTCAACAGCAAATGGCCTAGAACTGCAGCAATATGAGAACTTGGTACTAAGAAATGGCATGACAGCTGAGCAGCACAAAATCTCTGCAGCCTCTCACAGATGTAAGCGGAAGCGAACAGGACAGGCACATATCTGTTTTGCCTTTCTAAGTATTTGTTCAGGGATTAGTGTTAAAACAGACACAGAGAATAAAAAGGGCAGCCCCTCTCAATGCTAGCTAAGTAATCTTGACTGTAGATTACTGCATGCAACAAATTTGGAGATGGATGTGTTCCTTATACAGACTGGTCATTTCAAAGGGTGAACTTCCGCTAATTTAAAAAAAAAATCAGACAAGTACAATCCCTATTAGGGCATCATGTCATTATTTCAGTAGATTCTCTGGAAATAAGCTTGTTTCGGTGCTAATTTTTCTTCTGGCAGAACCAATTCACTCTTGGCCTTTACAAGCTGGTCTTTTACATTTGATTCAAAATTGGATTTGGGCCTCTGGAGATATCTGATGTCAGCCTTCCTAATGTAGTGTCAACATGAAGACACAAAGAGATAAAAAGTCAGTTTCACTTAGAGTTTCCTTTTTCCAGGGTCTAATCTGGATTTTTCGCTCTCTTTCACTTTTCCAGTCTGGATCATTGCATCTTCTTGTCATGAGTCACATTAAGTGAGAGGGCAAGAGAGTGCTTAGCCAACCTCCCTGGTTTATAGGCAGGGTCACTAACACAGCTGGAACACATGCTTCATGATATCACCTCATAAAACGATCACATAGCAGACAAATTTTAAGTGCATATTGGAAAAGCAGAAACTCTGGGGTCAGGGTGGCGCAGAGTGGAGGAAGGGTAAATGTAGGCTAAAATGAGAAATAATGAGACTCGCTTTGCTGGAGGAAATGGTCAAACATTAGCATTTCAATAGAAGAGGTCAAACCATTTCATCCAATACAGGATGTCATTCCCTGCAGACCAAGCTAATACAACCCATAACATCTGTACTCTGTACCGCACTTTTTAAATATGACATCCAAACTGTGGGTTACTCCCCACAAAGACTTCTATTATCCCTCCTGCCTCCCTGCCTGGCCCAGCATGCAGCCTGTGCTCATCTGGATCATATGAATTAAACAGCTAAAAATGGGACACAAAGAAAAAAGAGCAAGAGCACAGAATGTCTCAGAGGTGTTAAGGAAAACTGTGTAGGCACACACAGGACTTTCATAACACAGAGAAAGACTGAATTACAATTCTTTGGACAACCTCAGTTCTATCTCATCCAGGCAGGTTCATTTACTCTTTTCATGGAAGTGTGAAAATGCTGTGACCAAAAAAAAAAAAAACCAGAACAAAACCAACAACAACAACAAAAAACCAAACCCAGACAACCCCCACAAAACATAAAAAACAACCAAAAAAACCTCAAGAAAACCAACACAAAACCCAACCAAACCCTCTTCCCCCTGCATTTCCCAATCTGCAGCACGTTCATGGTTCCAAACACCTAGACACTCAAACTTTTTCTACCACCACCACTGCAGAGGAGAAAGTAAAGCTGCTTTTTGCTGTGTCTTGCTTAGCATGTTATATTCCACAAAGGCAGTAGAGGAGGTATTTTGCTCCAGGTCTCGCACATGGCAATTGAGATGGATTTTAGGCCACAGGTAGAATATCACCTTTCTGCCATATTTCCTATCTTCTTAAAAAGGTAAGGAAAATCCTCATGTTCAGATGAGCTGTACAGCTGTTCAGTTTTGCAGAAGTCTTGTGAATTTTCCTTGATGCTGTTTTCTGCTTTGCTTACACCAATGTCTGATTTAACACCTTCTATTTCACTGTTTTCTCAGCAGTCACTGCCCAACAGCACATCCTCCCAGCAGCTTAGCAGTGTAAACCAGCCAAGAGCACATTAAACATTTGATTGGATTCAGCTGGATCTTTCTGCATTGTGGGAAGAGCAGACAAGCATTTGAATAGAGTTTCTGGGTGTTGGTCTGGACATCCACACCAATCCCTTGCCAGAAAGAGAAAAAGCAGCATCACATTTTTCATAGTGCTTTTCTTTAATGACATTTCCTTCCTTCCATTAAGCAAATGTCCAGGGGAGATAAATGAATTACTTTGTATATCTAGAGGATCTCTGAAACCCTTGATCTAGGCTAAGTGTGCAAGAATGAGAAAAATAACAGGGAGCTGAATGGAGGAAGGAGATTTAAACACACAAATTCTCAGACTGAAAAATATAATAAAGAGTTAGAAAATGGAGGCATGGCACAAGAAAATAACTCAGACATAGGGATACTCCAGAATAACACAGCTGCTAGAGGAGAAAAAAAACAACACAAAAGGACCTCATGCAGCAAAGGAGAGTTGATGTATGGCAATGCTCAGAAATTTTAATACTGATGTGTAAAATTAAACCATGACAGCAGAACAGGCTTATCTGCAAGCGTCACGTTACTTCCCCTGGGATCACTACCTTCCCACTGGTGCTTCTGTCATCTCCTCCCCGCTCCAAATCTCACTTGACCTGAATTCTCATGATTTGACTCCGTAATCCTCTGGTTTCCACTGAATGCACACAAAAGATTATTGTACAAAAGCGAATTCCCAGGGCCTTTGGCTTTGCTTTCCATTTAGTAAAGAATTATCCTACAGTAGTTTAGGTGCTGGGAAACTTGTCCTGTAGATTATTGCCTACAGGGCAAATGCTGAGGAGGCTGCTAACAAGAGAACAGATGTTCAGTGGCTTATGAGCCTTGCTGAATGTAAATATCTTCAGCACAGCGCCTGTCAATAAGCCTCTGCCTGAGAATCACAAACCTTATGGACAAAATCACCCCCCTTGTAAATGCATGGGCTTAGGCAGAATTAGACTGAGGAAGAAGCTGTTCCTTCATCTGCACCAGAGAGCCAGGGTTTAAAAGCTTGTATAGACATTGAGACTGAATGTCATGAAAAGTTAATGTTTTTAAACAAAACCTTGTCTCTTTCCAAGAGAAAATGCAGCTCTTGGATCTGTTATGACACAACAGGCCTAAACTAAACAGATTTCACTGAAAAGTTGATATCAGGGGTGAAAGATTTTACAGTGACTGGATTTCTAAAAGTTTGCTTGTCTCCGTAAAAGGATGTTTTGCTTTCAGGGCTTCAGTAGGTGATGTCTTTCCAGGGACCAGTCGCTTAAGGGGGGTGGGTACCCCTGGACTCTCCTGAGCATCGCTGTGCATCCCTGCACGCTCTGCCTCCCTCCTGTAACACCTGTAAGACCTTAGACAGTCTCGTAGGCAAAATGTGGAAAAAGTTTAAGCCCCCTCTTCCAATCTTCTGAACACCTGCAAACTTTCAGCTACCAAAGCAGTAGTGTTTTCTCCCCATTGCGGGATGAGTGACCCTCAGAGCACGTACACTCGAGTGAGGGCTGAGCAGCTGATCACAATCAGGCGATGCTTCTGAGTGGCTTTTTCTTTATGAGGTTTCTTGACAGAAGACCAAGATGTGCAAGGAGGACACTTGCCCTCAAGCTTTACCCCTTCCAGCCACCCTTCCTGGGACAGTAGCAGGCTGGCCTTGCTCTACACCTCATCTTTGCCACGGCAAAGCTCAGCTGTACCTACATTGCTGAAAAGCCACAAGCTCTTGCTGGTCACAGATTGTCACTTCACTGCTGAAGTGTACTAACTGCACTGTGTCATGAAGTTGCTTGGTACAATTTTCAGGATCCACTAAGGAGTCCTTCCAGCTGTGTGCCACATCTCTTTGCCTTTGCCAAGTGGTGCTCAAAGTTCCCAGTTATGGCATGAGAAGGGAAGGCGAGTGAGCAGGGTCTCTCCTCTATCACTGAATCCATAAAACCAGGAAGGAGCTGTTTTTTTCTGGGAGTCCTCTGTTACAAGGGCATAACCACAGTCTGAAAAATAAACAAACTCCACCATGTACAACATTTAACTGAAAAGACTGACTGGCAAGCTGAAACTTGGGAGACCTGGGTCAGCTACTGAACTGTTTTATGATGTGGAACAAATCACTGTGCTGTGTTCACTCCTCTGTCCTGTCCCAATCAGATTGCCAGCTCTGCACAGGCAAGACTTGAGTTTTATCAAACATGCGTACTCTGCTGAGCACACTGCAACCCTTGCCTCACCTGAGGCTTCTAGGTGTTCTTGTAACACACATAATAACACTTAACAGTTCAATCTCTTATGATGGGAAGCCCCATGAAAAATATTTAGTATGTGTCTTTGTGTACATAAAAGTGATTGGCACGGAAAGATGCCACAGAAAATACTGTAATTACAGTCTTGTCTTTTGGAGATAGAGATTTACTGCTCCAGTGTGCTCACCTCTGGGCACTGCCAGGACAGACACAGTGTCTGCACCAGGAACAGGGCAGGACCCAACCTGCTCAGCCTTGCTCCTTGCCCTTGCCTTCTCCCTGCAGGCAAACCACAGCTGGAAGAGGTAAGCTATCCCAGCCTCATCCTGGCCAGGACACTCAGGTGAACACCCCAGTTCTCACCACAGCTGTCATCATTTATTATTACCTGACCAAAGTCCTCTACAGCATCTCAATGCTCCTGTGGGCACTAAACCTGCACCCACCCAGCCCTGCTTGGCTCTGGGGCAGAGCAGAGCCACGGCAGCCAGGCTGAGGGTGAGTAGGTAAGAGGTACCTCAGCATGTAAAGCTCCATGAACGTATAGAAATATTAGGTACTTCAAACACTGCTGAACTTCACTTTAGTTACTCCATTGCTAGGATGAGCTTGTTAGTAGCTGTAATGTTTTGCTCTTAAGCAAAGCTATTTGAACGTTTCTTAAGCCCTCCGGGATCCGTGGGACAAAGCAGGATCTATGGCAGGGCTGCACATGACTTGCTGAGTTTTGGCAGAACAACCTAAGATTTACTGCCCCGCCTTGCGCTTCCGCAGCGAGGGGAGTTACGGGGTCCGGAGCGACCGGCCCGGGGCCACCTGTGCGCAGCAGCGGGGAGGCGATGCCTCCCGGTTGTCCTTGAGCTCCGGCGGCACTAGATGGCAATGTGGGTCTTCAGCAGCCCTGGGACGGCGGCCTTGGGGGAGCCCGGGGGGTGGGTATCTCTGGGCACCCCTGAGCATCACTGCGCATCCCCGCACGCTCCTCTGCATCCTGCCCTGTAACCCCCGCAAGACCTCAGGCGGTCTCCTGGGCAAACCGCGGAAAGAAATGCTCCTGGGTGGCTGCCGTGGTCCTGTGCCTCCAACAACTGCCTCTCTTCCCAAATTAGGTTTTGTCCGTCTCCGGAACTAAAAGCTGCAGCCAGCAGCAGGGCCGTTTGGTGCTGGCCACAACGCGCGTTCCTGTGCACGGGGAGCAGCATCTCGCTGCCCAGCCTTACCTGCTCTTGCTGGGACCCACACTGTCCGTGGGAGACAGTATGAGGCACGAAAGCTCATCTGCAGGCAGCCCATGTGCCAGCATTGCATTTGTGCCCAAGCTGTCATCAGGCCACACACCTGCAGCTCTGCAGGCGGTGCTGGGGCACACCAGCCTGGGCACCACGAGGCACTGCCGTCACTAGCTGCCTTCTGCAGCATTTCTGCCCAGAAAGGGTTACCATTTCCTTTCCTGAGTCCAGAATAACATTTCTGAGAGTTGGTTTCTGGACATTTTATTAATCACCCTTAATCCAGTGAATTTTTCTTTAAAAGGGAGCATTTTTCTTAATAAAAAGTCACAGACAGAGCTTTTTCTATTGTTGCCTTTGGATGGAGTTTTATCTGTCAGTCAGGGGCAGGTTTTTAAGAGGAAATTTTAAGATGAATGATAAAGGACACCCTGAACTCTGCAACACAGAGATGATCTGCCACTGGGTTTCTAGTTTCTGTTTAGTTTTTAAGTCTGTCGTGCAATGGAACATTTAATATTTCAGTTTCAGAATTAATGGGCTTATCTCCTGTCTCACACCTTACTTCTCAGGGTTGCCTCCCCTCTAAGTTCTCTCTGTGCCCATGGCACAGCTAGAATTAGCATTTCACAGCAAGAACTGTGCTCTGCAGGAGTGAGTGGTGGTGAACACTGGGCTGTCAGTCCATGCAGACAAACTCCCCAGCCTAATTTGTGCTGCCTGTTGCACCAGGGACCTGCCATTAACTCTGTTGTCATTCCTTGTCTGCTTTAACATGATTGCTTTCAAGATTTCTCTCTCCAGGAAAACATCTGTGTTTTGAATTAGTTTTCCCTAGACAGATTTACTTACAGTTTTCCGCATTAAATCTCCCTATTTTGTTGCTTTCTAGTCTATCTAGGTCCTTTTTTTTGTTATTATTCCTCCAGGTGCATTAAAAAATCTCCCCATTTAGTGGAGTCAGCAGAGTGCTCTGGTATCCCAATTTACTCTTTGTATTCAACTGTGAATGAATCACACATTCCTGGATGTCCTTCTGTAACACAGTGCATTCACTTCCTGCAGTCCTTTGTTTACAGTTCATGCTTTTGTCATCTGCATGATTGTGCCAATACCCAAAAGGGTTTAAATTACTGTTTCCATCAGTCACATATGAAAAAGCTATAAAAACCAGAATAACTCCCCCAATTGTTCTGCTTATCAGCCATAATTACATTATCTTCTGAATGTTAAAAGATTTTCCTCTTAGTATCTGCATTATTTTACTAAATATAAGCTTACAGTAACTTCCTGATGACTATTGATTCCTGTTTGAAAATTATTTGGATATTTAAATTTCACCATATTTTCTGCCAGTGTAGTATCAGTTGTCCGTTGCTTGGTTGTAACTAGCAGAAAATATTTTGTCCTTTAATTCATGGATATAACATTATAAATAGGCCCATGAAAGAAATAGAAAATTTTGAATGGCAGCAATCATGTCTAACAACAGAACAAAATGAGATAGTGAGTGAATTTAAAGTGTACTTTTCGCCCTTTTTTAATCCATGTATTGAATTCAGGATGAAAGCATATGTAGACTGTGTCCCCAAAACACGGTTCCCCTTATCAGCATTCCTGTATTTCATCCAGATATGCTTTTATTTTTGACCCTCATGCTCCGAAGTCAAATACTGCACAACCTGTCTTGAAAAAAAGGGGCAGACCTGGAGGCTGTGGCTGTGCCAACAACTGGGGCTGCCACAGCCCCTAAAGCTCTCCTTTATTAAAGCCCGTGAGAAAGCTCCCCCTGAAGGACACACAGATGACAGAGCTGCTCAGAGTGCCAGTGCAGTCCAATTCATCCCAGTGACTGCAGGACAGACCCCATTCCTGGTCTGTACAGCTTCGCTTGGCCGTAGGTGAGGCGAGGGAGGAGGCTCAGTGCTCACTCCCCGTGCTCCCTGCTGGTGAAGCAATGAGCGCTGCACAGCACGCTCGCCTTATTTTCTACTTCGTGTTCCAGCATTGCTTACAGTGAGAGCTACTTCCATTTCCCTCTGCGCTTTTCTTAATGGAGACAGATCCTACATCTTGTGTTCAGTCTTATTCCTGGTAGGTTTGCAATTTGAGCACTGCACTATGATTTTCTCCAAGGTCTTGTTCTCTCAAGGCATTTCACTGCTCTTTTCTTTTGAATGCACTTGAGAGACAGGACACAGGTACTGCATCCTCCTGATGAGCCACAGTACCGGGATTTTTACGTCTACAACTGGCCTCTTGGCCTATCAGATCCTCACAGCAACCACAACAAAGACTCTCCACAATACTTCTCCCCAAACTCAAGCACTCCATTGCTTTAATATCACTGACACATGACTCACTCCCCCCTCATCCCCTTCTGCAGGACTTTTAAAATGTTCCTAAGGTTCCTTTGTTCATTATTATTTTAAAGCTGAGCATGGGGTCAAGCAGCTCAGTTCCCAGTGTGCTTTCTGGATGATGTGGCTGAGACACTGGTCGCACTGGTGCCTTCTGCTGCCTACCACAGGGCGTGAATTCATCCTTCATGCAGGGGAGGACGGCAGTATGCACCTAAAGACCTTGCTTAGCCTGATACTGTTCTTCGAGGCCGTTGTGCTTTGCCTTATGCCCATTCGCTAGATCCTCCCACTCTTGCCCCCTTTATCTTCACTGAGGATGATAGTGAAGTGTGGGCACAGTGGAAGTTGAAGATTCACTGTGATCATTTGCAAGTGCAATTAGTAAAAGCCTGTGTTCACCCGAAGCCTCCATGGCATGACAGAGTGTGGGGCATGTCCTCCAAATCCCATCCCCGCTCCAGGCTGTGCAAAGTCCTGTAGGATGAGAACTCCCAGCTTAGCATTGCTGATAGGCAGACAAAGGCAGAGACAGAGAGTCCTCCTCCCTCACCCTCATTCAGCTGTCCCTCCTCCTCCTCCTCCCACCTGTGAGGCTTTTGCTGTTAGAGCTTAGTGCATTCAGCTGTCTTCCACCTCCATCATTGCTTTGATAACTGATAGCAGGGAAGGTATTACTTAAAGAATCTGGGTGACTGTTAGCAAAATAAACAGGAGATGAAAGATAAGGCAGTCTCCTTGGTGCGTAATTACCTTAAAGGAAGGTCTGTTTGCTAATACTGTTGTTTTGATGTGCTAAATAGCCTGGGCTTAACGCCCCAGCAGATCCTAAAACTCACTAACTAATTCCCGATGATGTCATTCCAAGATTACAGAGACTGGGAAGGTAAGGGAGGAGTATTCACAAGGCAGTGGTGTGTAAGGAGTGCTCCCAAATCACCCGATGTGGCAGATGGGAGGCTCACCTTCAGAGACAGCTCTACTGTCAGCACAGCAAAACCCCACCAAGCGATGCCTCCAGGCAGGCGGGTGGCTCTCTCAAAGGCACCTACTCCCTTCCCACCAGCCTGCTCTTGAGGAGGTGCTCTCAGGTGTGCAGCAAGGAGAGCTCTCTGCATTCACTCTGCAGTGCTCTGCAGGGAGCACTTGCTCCCCAGTTCTCCCCGTAAGGGGGATTCTCTCCCTTTGCTCTGAACTGGGCTGGGAGGAGCTGCAGCTGGCTTCTGGGCAGCTGGGTTACCTGCATGTGCATCATCTGAGCTGTGTATGATTGCAGGGTTCCACTCTTTTATTTAATTGTCTGCCTGGAAGCATCTTCTGACCTAATTATGCCTGCAGTTGTGTCACTTGGCTTGTCCTGCGTGACGAGTGGCATCGCACGAGCAGGGCCCGCTGTGCACATGCTGGCACACAACTGAGCTAATAGAGACTGGCAGTGGGTATCGGGTTTTTTAAGACTAAGAAGTCTCCTGGGGTGTTAGTAATCCCCTAGAGGTGCCATTAGCTTATGATAACCACACCTTTGAAATTGTTTTATTGCTTTAATAATGTGGTGGTGATGGAAAATGGGGAACATGCCACATTTATTATTTATGCTGGTAAAAGATGAAAGTTAGCAATTAGAAGCTTTAAACCACAGGTTCAGCAGAACTACATGACTTACATTTATTCATTTTTGGACTGTGCACCCCAGCACTGAGATGCCCTTACTGTCCACGTTTGTTATGTTGAGCTGCCTACAGAAACCACGGCAAAGTGGCAGGGCCAGCACAATTAACACTGTAAGATGGATACACATCTTACTGCAGGGATGGGTGGAGATTTCCTGGTGGGGAGCTGTTGGAACAGTGTTTTATGATATCTGAACTAATCTTGTGCTATGATAATTTTGTCTTGCTTAAGTGCTTGCAGCCTCTCTGTGCTGCGCAGTCATGCTGTGGCAGCTGCTGTGTGCATCTGATCCAAACTCGCTGCTTCCCCACACACTTAATTGGTAAAATTGCCACATATTGTTTATAAAAAAGCGTGGAAAGAGTGAGCAGAATCTTGGTCCCCAGGACTGTAGAGCAGTGGCTCTGCTGCCACACGGCTGGGAATCACACTCTGTCAGCTCAAGGCAACTCGGAGAGGATGTATGTTGTACCGTATGTGTCATGACACCTACATCTGGGCGGAGCAGCTCTACTGAAATAAAAGGAGCTGGCGCAGCTCATGGTAGAGTGTAACATCAGGCCCTTCAAGGCTGTCAAGCTTCCCAAGTGTGGGGTTTTAACCTGCGCAGCCAGAGAAAGGGACACCAGCACCACAGCAGAACTGAAGGGAAAGGTAGGAAAGTTAGGCTTGTCATAAATGAAACGTGCCAAGACAGCAACTGTCCGTGCCTGGAGCTGTAATGGAAGTGATTTCACTAATCTGCCTTGCAGGCCACTTTCTCATTCTGTGTGATCCTTCAGTGAGGCTGCAAGCGTGTTTGATCGCTTCACCTTAGGATCAAATAAGCAGAGGGCTGACTGGGTGTTTTATCTGCAGTTGGCAGAAAATGGAGGTGAGAGAGAGCAAGCAAGTGAGTTTCTATTAAGAACAGAGAGATTAATGCACCCAAATTTAATTGGAATTGCATGAGCAGGCAAGAGGTGTCAAGCTCTGAGTTCATGCATAGATTGTGTGGGTGTCCTATGTACTACATTTTGAACATCTGCAGCATGACTATCTCTGCCTTGTACTTTGGTCCTTGCTATGAGCTTTCACATTGGTTACTGATGTTGTACATCCTTATTTCTATTGTACACCCTTGTGCCCTTTGCCTCGTTGCACTGCACCACTCCCTCTGACGGGCTGTGTGCAGACAGAGGTGAGCCAGGACCTTGTCCATGACCTGGTTTCTCCTTGGCTCCAGCAGCCTCAGTGTTATCAGCGTCACACCCATGCCCTCACCACAGCCTGGAAAGAAACCCCTTCCCTGAAGCAAACCCTGAAGCAAACTTAGGCCAGCTATGGGGTATGTCCAGAGCCTGGTGTTGTGAGTGAGCAACACTGGAGCGCAGCACCTGGCAGTGCAGGGCAAAGCAGGACCCCTGAAGTCATTAACATGTATCTATTAATTGGAATCCATGTTGCTCCTTTTGAAGGCTGATCCCATGGCTTAGCACAGGAAGACTGCATTAACAGCAGTCGCTGGCACCCACGTTACTCAGGCGAGAAGGAACCACTTATGCAGCTTGGGCTCCCAGCCTGCATCCCACACCTGACAAACTCTCACTTTGCAGCACCTGATTCACTTTGTGTGTGTCTCCAAGCACATCCTTAGGGCTGAGCATCCCTTCCTAAAGAAACTACAGATGACTCCAGCCAGGCTGGTGAAGGGTTGGAGCTGGTGCAGTCAGCACTGTGGGTGTGGGCTGCTGACACTTACAGAAGGGAATTGGGTTTAGGCCCGTTCGTTACCTCCTCACATGAACATCACCCTTTGACAAACCCCATGCTTTCGGTTCAGGTTATTCCTGTAAGGCTGGAGCTCAGCAATCCCCATGGGCAAAGCTCGGCCTGGAGACAGGTTTTGTTTCTTTTCCTCAAGGCTGTTGTCAGCCTTGGCTACGCTCGGGGACCTTCCCCGGCAGCACCAGTGGGACAAGGAGCCCACCCTCACTTGGAGGATTGTGCTGTGCAAGGAAAAAATGTTTCTGGCTCTTCTCATGTGTATTTGGGGCAGAAAGAAGGTGTAGTTTAGATTAGAGCACTGCAGCGTTATCAGTGTTTATCAGTGTAGGAGTTCTGCTCCGTGTAGCATAACAGCCTCAAGTCCTTTTAAACCCTGACATCAATATGTGGTGATAAGATAACACTGGTTATCCTGTACTGGTTGCTCTAGATAAGATAAACCCTTTTATGCTTTAAAACTGGACTCAAAGTTTCTGCTATGTTTTCTTTTCCTTTTAATGTAGCAAACTCCAGAAACATTTTATTTCTAAGGGAGTTGTATTTAAGAGCAGATAAAAATAGTACATATCATAAATAAGACTTTCCAAACTTGCCTGAGAAGCATGAAACATTTTCTTTCAAAGACTAAATAGAAATGAGCTAGTAGGAGGTAGATTTCAATGTCTTAGAAAATTGCTGGATTAATTAGAAGCTAAAACTATTCCAAGTAAATGGTCATGCCTACATTTATTTTGTCAGAAGTATGTCCACACAGTGATACTTCAGCAACAGTGGATGTTAATTTTAAGGTGGTTACTTTTAATTAACATGAAATAACTTTGGTAGTATTGCTTGAGACAGCAGTAGTTTGCATTTAAAGCTGGGACTGAATATCTCTGTACAAGCTGGCATATCCATAAATCTACAGCACCGACTCTTCAAGTAGAGCCTATATCTTCAGAGAATTTAGAGATACATCCATTCACTAGTGAGTTAAAATTAATAACTAGGTCCTCTATGAAATTTAGCACTTTAGTCTTGTTTGTCCCAAATGATTTTTAACAATGGAGTAACAGACTCTTCACATTTTCTGTATAATTAAAATTAATTGAAATGACGTGCATTAGTTGTAATTAAGCTATGCAGCTAAGAGTGGTTGTATGTAATTGCTATGATTATATAGGCTACAAATAACCTCAAGGAATGAAAGTGGAGTTGTTATGACAGAAGAACTCAGCCTCTCACCACCTTCCCGTGACTGATGGTCTGCACAAGGGGAAGGACGTCTCTGGGATGAGGCAGTGCTCCATCAGAAGGGGATGCTTTGGGAGCTGAGCTGGCTCAGCTGCCCCTGTTTTTAAGTTCATGTGAGTGCCCCAAACCTGATCATTAAAGGCTGCCCCTTCCCTCAGCTTTAGAGTAGCACTAGTGAGGGGGAGAAACTGAAGTGGGACTGCAGCCGCTGTAAAGCACTGAAGCCTTCGGTACAGGGTCTGGCACAGGCTATAGATCACTGAATTAGCTGCAAATTCAGCTCCACATTCACCAATCTATCCTGGTTACATCAGGCATGCCCTTACCCCAGCACCACGTGCACTGCAGGAGCTGTACAGCTCACAGAAGGTCACCCTGTGGTGGCAAACTCCTGGTTTTAGCTCCAGTGATTTCCATTTCCCTGTGGAAATGCTCTGTGGCTGCAAAGCACCTCCCGGCCACTTTGTCCAGCTGCTTCACACAAAAACTGCCCACAGCAGTGCCAAAAAGGGGCAAGGAAACAAAACAAAACATCCCCCACCACTCGGTTGCTTGGAAAGCTCAGTATGAAGTAATCAAGCCTAAACCACAAATCTGTGGTCATTCTGTAGGTCACTGCAGGGTCAGGTTGAGGTTGCTGGGGATGTCATACCCATAAAATCACCTTTTTAATTTGTCTGTTTGTGCTCTGCTTAGGCTTTTTGAGCAGCGTCTTTAAAATGCAGCTCAAATTGTGGGTTCCTACATTCTTAACGATGGTTTGGGGAATAACAATTCCATTATATTATATTTATTTTAGTTTGGTTTTTTTTTCTTTTCACTGCCTTGGAAATACTGAGCTTCATTTCACGGAAAACCCAGGGAAAAAATGTTTGTAGGCTTTTTGGTACGGGAATAAGCCCAAAGATTTGAAATGATGCTGTTGTAATCTGCCCTCTCGCCACCTGCAGCTGGTTTGTGCATGACAGGCCCCAGAATGCAGGGCTGGGTCATGTCTTGCAGGGTGTTAGGAAAATGAACATTTCAGCAAGGTTGTGGCTTCTACAGCACATGGGAGTAGGAGGGATATGACTCCGCTTTGCCAGCTGTTCACATGCCCCCATCCCAAGGCAAAACAGCCCCCAAAAGCATTTGCCTGGTACACCAGCAGCAGGGCAGATGCAAAAGTCTGTGCTCAACACACAGCAGGCAACAAAGAATTATAAACTGCCCAAATTTCCCTTCTTAGAGTGCACTGGGAATGATCGACAGGACTGCCAAGCAAAGCCTCTGGGAATGTACAGCACATGGAAACCTTCCTGGTAATTAATGGGGATTGTGCTTTGGGCAAGTGGCTCCTGAAGCCTCTCCCACCCTATGTCTGTCCCTAACTCAGGGCTGGTCTCTGCCAAGGAAGCTCCGTTTATTCCCAAACACTCCAGAGGAGGATGTAACCTTCAGGCATCCGCTTTAGCTAAAATCTCCTGGCATGCTTCAGCCTGCTCCTGCATGAGATCCCAAGAACCCACTTCTTGCAGTGCTGCTTCGTAGCCCAACACTGCAATATCAGTTCTATCCTTGAAAAACTCAGCTGTCTACTTTCAGGCTCAGAAACCTGATTGCAAGAAAATATTTACTTCTGCATAGGTGTAAATTAGTGACAAGGATGGCAATCTGGCTGATTTCCCTCTTATCGTTTCTTTGATAATCTGCACCCTGTGAAGTTTAGGGTACAGATTTAGACAGCCTAGGGGTAACCACACGGCCCACATGTGCTTGCACTAGTATTATCATAATGGGGAAGAAAAGTCTTTAAAAAAAAAAAGGCAACCCAAAAAACCCACTCAGGATGGACAGACCATGATATTGGTTGGGGAGTGGGTGGAAGACTGCAGGAAAGTGAGAGAAAGCATTAACATTTTGCACCGTTAGTCAGGAGCCTGGGGACCTGCTGTAGCAAAAAAAAGAACCCATATAATTTAGTGAAGGGAATTCAGCCAAAAAAATTTGAAGTTTCTTTTTTTTTTTGCAATGTAATAACTTTTTACTCCATTTAATTTCTAGTTTAACCATCTGAACAGATAATAGAAAAGTACTATGAGCTGGGGAATAATCTGAACTGAGAGGAAGGAGAGGAAAAATGCTGACAAACTTGCAGGCATGTTCACAAACAAGAGTCATCCAAGATACCAGAGAAACCAGGAGGCAAGTAAATCAGGAGAAAACCAGATCTTCCTACCCCATCCCAAGAAACACAAGGAACCTGCTGTGCATTTCATCTGGCAGCAATGCAGGCCAGCACAGGACTTGTGTACACAAGATCCCATCGGCAACCCCTGGGCTTGCAAGTTCAGTAATTCCCAGTCTCCAGTTATTGCTGCTGGAGAGATCGAGTCACAAACTCGGCAGTGGGGTTTATTTTTATTTATTTATTCTGTTTAAAAGCTAAAATACTAGCTTTTGTACAACTTGTGGCTGTACTCCCATCATTTTTGCTAATAAATATCTTGGAATGGATAATGATATCCTCATGATACTTTCTTATCCTCCTCAAAACACTGAATACTTAAGAGTAATCAAGAAGCCACAGCAACTGCTCCTGGCAGGAAGCTGCCAAGCTGTTATCCAGAAGCCTGACCGGCATTATTTGGAACAGATGCTCTTTCAGCTTTGTAATTTTCAGCCAAAAACAATGGCAGTAAGTGAAAGTAAAGCTGTGGGTCAAAGGAAGGCTAAACTGTATGAGAATCATGTGAAAATATTTTTGATTTCACACATCCTCTCATTTACAGCACATGCTTCTGAAACGGCCTGTGAACATGAACGTGCAGCTGCAGGTTTGACCTTCATGTCCATGGCCTGGGTTTGCCAGCAGTCGAGACTCCCTGGAAGCACAGGGTCACCGTCCTGCTGGAGCCCTGGACACAGCCTGTGCCGCAGGAGAAGCTCCTGTGCCTCTCCAGGCTGGGGATGGCCCACACCTGAGGCTCTGTTGCCACCTGCAGCCCCTACTAGCCCTTGGGCAGGGCACTGCCTGACACTGTGGGCCGAGCAGGGGGGATGTTGGTGCAGCCAGCAGCCTCTGGCTGGGTAAAATCTTCAGTCCTATCTGTGAGCCCAGAGCAGTCACCGATGTGGGCAGAGAGGAGGGAGCTGCTCACCTGCACGGCCTCTCAGCACCTGGGAGCTCTCCTGGCTCCAGGGAGGCAGGTCCCATCCTCAGGAGCTCCCAGGGCTGCTCGGGACAGGGCACAGCACAAGGTCTGCAAAGCAAGATGAAGCTTTCAGTTGTTAGGGCCAGGCAGGCAAACCCTGGTCTCCCCAGCTGGATGAAGGGTCCGCTGGGCTCGTGCTGCTCCTTCCTTTGCTAGGCAAGCTCAGTTTAACAGAGCTCAAGAAACAAGCAGGTCTCAGGAAATAAATGCTTTCAGTCTCTCTTTTTTATTGCCTGTAAAATAGCAGGAGGCTTTCAAAGCAACAGCAAATCCTGTTAAAAAAAGTAGAGAAAATTAAAGAAATGTTTCTTGTCTCAGATCCAGCCCTTTTCACCTTAACTTTCCACCATGGTACATAAAATTTTGTATATTTTGGCAGAGCAGATAAATAACTTTTCCCCTTTCTCTTCCTTGCACAGCCCAGGAGCTCTGAGTGAGCTTTAAACCAGTTTTGCACAAACACAGAACGGCCAAATAATAGAGCAAGAAAACAGCATTAAACTTTGTAGACAATCACCTTTATTCTGTGCACAGCAGCTAGTTTCTCCTGCTCTCAGCAGAAATAAAAAATTTACAAGTGTTCTGGGAAAGCATTAAAAACCAAACACATCCAGACAAAGTCTAGTGCAAACTACTTGGAAATAGATCTGTGCATCACCTTCTGAAAGGCTCATTCCAGCTGTGCTGGTGTAGCCAAGCTGATGGCGGCCAAAACAAATACACCCTGTGAGTTCAGGACCGGATTGGAGGGTTGAGATTTGGGTACCAGTCATCCTTTACTCCCAGAGAAGCAGTCACAATCCTCTGCTTGTGAGAATCTCCTCGTCAAAGAGGTTTTCCACATCATTCCTTGCACGCTGGCACAGAGTAAGGATGCCTACGTATTTGGGAGAAAGCGGAACTTCCCCGCACCAGGAGGAAAAACCCAGCTACTGCAGAGAAGGGATCAAAGATAAGAGGGCAGGATGCATTCACAGGCCCACACCCCAGCCCTTTCCACAGGGACCATATTAGGTTTGCTGTATGCTCTTATTGCACTGAATGTCATCTTCCAAGCATAGCAAATAACATTTTCATAAAGCACTGCTTTTAATCAAGCACAACCCTCACATCCCCAAAGGAGCTATCTGGAGTCTATCCCTTTTCTCTACTGTTCTTTTTTGCCCCCTTTTAACTCCCTCCCTTAGAGGCTTGTGCCTCCAGCAAGGAGGGCTCCATGTGGTTCCCTTCGGAGCTCATTAACACGGGCCCATCCATCAGGCCACGAGTGTGAGCGGGAGCCGCACGGAGCCGGGGTCCCGCGGGGCCGCGGCACAGCCTGCGCACGGGGCTGTCACACAGCAGGGCTTTAATAACCCTGGTGAGACGGGGAAATGCAGCCTGGCACCTGATTACACAGCCCCACGCATGCTGGGACACTTAAGCAGGATGCCGGTTGATGGAGCAGTGGGATCCAGAAAGCCTCGTACTTATGCAGTATATTAAAAACACTAAATTTAGTGTCATCCAAACAGAGTGGGTTATTTGCATACCCAGACACTGTTGCAGCTGGGGTCTGGTTTGAAACCGCCTAAAATGCATTTCAGAACATCAGCCCAAAACAATACTCTCATTACAGCAGTAATGGAGACCAGCCCCTTCCCAAACCCCAATCCATGACCTCCTGTGTGATCACCAGAAGGCTGGCAAGAGGCTTGTGTGGGTGAGGGTGAGACCAGCTCCCCAGAGTCAGATAGTTATTTCCTGCATGGCAGATGCTTCCTATTCAACACAAAGAAAAAGCCTTCCAAATATGTTTGTTTCTTTAGCAAGAGCTAATGCTTGGGGTGAGGGGTTGAATCCCTTTTCACGCACAGTTTGCAGCCTGCAAGTGCTCCTGAGCAGAAAGGCAGAGCCACCTGTACAGAGGATGGCGCTGATGGCTGATGAGCACGGCCAGGCAGCACTGATATAAGCACACTCTTACCTAAATACATAGAGTTACTGGTCAGATTTACCTGCCCTCCTGACTGGCTCTGGGCAGAGCCCATCATCTCCGAATCTCAGAGCGCAAGGACTGATCAGGAATGTGGTAGACTGAAGGCTTGTGCTCTTAGGTGCAAATGGTTCATTATGGTCTTTTTCAGACTGTGCTGATGAGAGGAATCATTCTTCATTGATGAGAAATCCTGCATTTTCTTCTCTGGGAGAACACGGCTTTGTTCCCTTCCCCCATTTAATAATGCACAATTTATCAGGCTAAATTGGTGAGCCTGGTAGCAAGTGATTCAAATCAACTTCAGTGGCTACGAGCAATCACATGTACTTGAAGAAACCCACTTACACCACTTTCAGTAAAACCTGAGGAAGGCTGGCTATGAATGCACTACCATAGTCTATTAATGCTCAAGAAAACCCATTTAAATGAACCTCTAATGGCTGATTGAGACTTCTATAATGAAACTCCATAAAGAGTCAGCTCCTTCCTTCAGGCTGGGCAGGCCGAGTGCCTCCGTGTCTCTCTTCTTAGCTGTGGGTAGGAAAAACAAATGGATGGAAGCACAGCTGTGCTGTGGGCACAGAAAGGAGGGAAGGCTCCCAGCTTTTCCAGGGCTGACACTCTGAGCCTCACCAAGAAGGCCACAAAGTACTAAGTTTCACCTGCGTCTCCTGATGCTATAAGAAACAGTTTATCAGACTTTGGTGACCACTGTGCTCTGAAGAGCTGCTCAGACCTTCGCCCTACACAAAGCACAAACTGCCTTCAGTCTACGAACTCCAATATTCCTCTGCTGGGAGAAACATAATTTCTTTGTCTCCCCATATCTTACGTTAGCCCAGCATTTTAAGCCGGCCCACAATTGGAGAGGTTGCATAGGCTGAGGGTGTGGAAGGAGAAGGGAAGACAGTCCCTGCCAACCCCTGTGTTCTGCTTCTTCCTGTCCTTGGGAGCATCCACCAGGGATGGTCAGCAGGGAGCTGCTGTGCCCCATAGCCTATTTCAGCATACAGCAGGCTCTCACACTCAGCAAAACCAGAAATAAATGGCCACAAACCTTCCAAAAGCATTTACATACCAACCACCCACCTCCCCTTCAGGGCAAGAGGAGCCTAATGGGGAAACACCTCTTTGCTCTAAGAGGAAGAGCTGCTGTTCCCTCCCCATCCCTGTAGACCCATCAGGCTTCTGATGCCTCCCAGGTGCCCCTGTTCTGGGCAGATTGGCCCTTGCCAGCAGCTGGGGGGGGTTGGTTTGCCAGGCACTGAGCCTGTGGGCAGCTGGCAGCAGGGTCTGGAAATCCTGGGCTGCAGCGTGAGCCTCCTCCAGAGCCTGGCCTTCCCAAGCCCTCCCTGGGCAACAGCCACCAGTCCTGGTGTTCCTGAGGACTTGCATCAGCCCGCTGGAGATGTGGGTGGTCATCAGAATGGAGATGGGGCATGCTGAGGCCCTCGAGCTGGAAAGGCCATGGGTGCCTCTGGAAAATGGGGACTGTCCTTCCATTGCTGCTTTTGTAGTAGCAACTGCTGCGCTGAGATAAAAGCTTTTGTTTGCCTTTTCTCTCCTACATTCCTAATCTCCCTCTGTGCTGGTCTCCCCTATAGTCCATCAAGCACTTTTAATCTCTAATTGCATATGACTGATGAGCCTGAACTCCATACACAGCGTTGCCAAGAACCACTTTTTCGGAGCCTGCTTTAGCTCTTTAGGCCAGTCATAACACACTGCAGGACCATTAAGAGTTTATAGTTTGTATACATAACACCCTGGGAGTACCAAAGGGTGGTTTATCCAAACAGAAAAGAATTGAGATGAATGAATGCAGAAATGACTTTTGGCCAGGAAATACTTTAATTTTAATTAGGGGGGAAGGGGGCGAGAGAGGAATGAGGAGGCTTTCTTCTCTCACAAAAGACAAGACTAATGAGTTTACAGCTGCAGGCGCTGACCTTGGAGCATCCCGTATAATGCTAGTGCTGAAATGTTTGGATGTGATGTTAGACCCGATAACCTTGCTTCTAAAAGGAAGAAATAAAGGGAAATGGCTGAATGGGGAGGGATTCGTTTCAGGGGGATGTACAGACATATTTATTTATTTTTCCCCCTCCTGCATTCCCTTTCAGCTGCCTTTGGCGACACAGCCGTTCGCCCAGCTGCTGAGCTTCATATGGGCCTCATCTCTTCTGTAGGAAAAGTAAGTCAGTAACGGCGATTTTCCCATATTTAGGACTGTCCCTCATCCCAGAGCCCTTCTCGCAAGCCCCCAGCTCTCTGGAGCCCGTGGCTGGAGTGAACGGGGTGCCGGAGCCCGGGGGAGTGCACACGGGAAGATGCAGCCGGGGCTTGTGCTGCAGCGGCTTGAAAAAGGCCGAAAGGCCGAGCCTGTCCTTGTACAAGGATGTGGTCACCTGCTTCACCTGGTCACCGCTTTGTGGCCTCGGAGCCCGTGCCGGTGCCCGCAGCGCCGGGCTCACGGCTGTCCCAGCCCGGGAGGCTCCGGCTCCTGCCCCGGCAGCGTCACGGCTCCGGTGCCCCGTCCCGGAGAGCAGCAGGAGCGGAGCCACCGCTGCCAGCGGGGTGCTCCCGGGGCGTGTGCCAGGGCAGCAGGGATGCGTCCCTGGGCCTGCCCGGCTCTCCCTCCTGCCTGGGGACACGGCTGCAGGGGCGATCGGGGCTGACCTTGCACCTCCACCCCTTGGCAAAGGCCGTGGCTCGCACGTCTTCCAAAAGCTGCAGAGCTGCTGCTCCCACCTCCCTGCCCAGCCTGTTCCTTCTGGGCTGGGGACCTCGGCCGTGCTCTCCCAGCAGCTTCCGGGCGTGCTGGCATCTCCTTCCTCTCCCGGAGCTCTTTCCGTGGCCCTGTGAAGCATCAGCTGGCCCTGTGGATCCTCCCATGGGTGCTGCCGTGCTACAGCCAGAGCAATTATTAAACTCCGAGTGTGAAGCTGCTGTGAGCTGCTGTGGCTGTGGAGCCAGCTTGGCCTCCAGGGAATCGACACCCCCTGCCCCGTGAGCTGGCAGCCAGACGGGCTGGAACAATAGTGCGAGTTAAGGGAGCAAAACAACCATCGGTGTTTCCTATTAAAAGTATTTTTATGATGTTGATTATTATTAATATTATATAGGGGCTGTAATTTTCTCCCGACTCACTCCAACATCTCACAAAATAAACAGTTGCTGTATTATCCCCTTGTAAATGAGACCACAGGATTGTAAACTTTAATTTGTTACTTTTGGCTGCTCTCAGGTTTGGCAGACAATTAAACCAATTCATTAGTTCACAGAGGCACATTTTTGGCCAGTCTGGCTGCGTGAAGTCATCCAGTGAACACATTGGAGGCAGGGTGTGGAAAAACCGTACTGTGCCTTTGCCACAAGATCTGTCAGTAATGGTCCAAACAGGCTGATGTGGACTTTGCGGACCCAGGTGGGAGAGGGTCTCCTTCCTCCTGAGGCTCTGCTGTGCCCTGGGCACGGGCCGTTGGCAGCCCAGTGCCCCGATGTGCTGGGCAGAGAAGTGGCATTGATTCTGTATCTGACAGCAAAGTAGCTGCGTCGTGCCTGAGGCTTAACCTTTAAATTCTGCAGAGTTGGGCTAGCGAAACTCCATAGGACATGGCAGAAAATGCTGAGCTCTTGGAAAGGCTAATCTGGCCGTGCGTGACCTCCAGAGCCAGCCTCAGCAGCTGAACTAATTCCTTCAATAGCTGGGCTGCTTTCGATCCCTGCTTTCCCAGCTGCAGACACATGGTTAACCTGCAGAGCCCCATGACAGCAGAGCACAGCTTTCAGCCTTTTCAGGGCCACCAGTGGTATGTGCTGGGAGTTAAGGTGGGTTTCTTTTAAATGGAAGCTGTAACAGTGTGTTTTATGGTACTACCACCTCCCCTGTCCGAAGGGGCTTAGTGCAAATCACCCCTCAGATGAGGTTCCCTTGTCGGACATTTTTCACTCTCTGTAGTTTCTCAGATGTCCATTAACAAACCAAAAATCTGAAACCATCTTAGTTTTGAAAAAAGCCCCATAAAATTAATCCCTTTTCCTTTGTTCCCTCCACAGGAGGAGGCTTTTTTATAGCACTCAAAAAGAAAAGATTTTTGGATAATGAAACCTAAAAGCTTCCCCAAGCTAGTTCCTCACCACTGTGTTTTTCACTGGCTAGCACTTTGAATTTGGATTTGCAGAGTTCTGCTGCTTTGCAATTTCCTCTCAGTGATCCCACCACCACCAGTGTGTCTGGGGAACGTCGCTGGGCTCTGGCCCTTCATCAGCTGGAAACGCTGGACAGAAGGGGAGGCTGTGAAAGGGAGCAGAGCATTTTTGAAAATCTGGTCACTTCCTTCAGTGTCTTGACTGGTTTTTCCTTTTCCTGAAATAATAATATTTATTAACAAAAGTGTTTTGGATAAAACAATGAGCAAATGCTGCAGAAGAGCTAATTATGACTTCGTATATGATGGCAACTCCTCTGGAAAGCAGCTGCAGAAGCCTGCCCACCCCACTGAGCCACAGTGGTTTTCTTCCAGGGTTCCTCCTGCGCTGGTGTGTGACCGAGGCCGGTGCGGGTGTGAGCTGGGCGCCATCTCCTTTGGGTGTCAAACACATCCTCTGCTCCTCAGACTGCTTTGGGGGGAGATGAAGGGCTTCACCCTGCTGCGGGCAGCTGCACTTCGCTGCGTGAATTCCAATCAGGAGCTGGAGGAGGAGGACGACGAAGCTGGCTGGGTTTTGAGTCAAAAAATAAGCCCTGTATTTTTCTCCTTTCAGCTATTTATCAAGGCTCAGTGCAAAGGGCCTGACACCCGGCCAGCACAGCCCGGCTGCTGTGATGTGTGTGACACACGAGCCGGTAATGAGGGACCTTCTGCTGAACGGCCAATTGAGCAGCCGGTGCCTCGAACAGCTTCATCTCGGAGGGACGGCGGGTGGATCTCTATTTTGACACATCCTCGCTGAATGAGGAAGAGAACAAGCAGAAAATGGCTGATGATAAATGCAGCAATTAGGGAAGCTTAATGGAGCAGAAGGTTTTTTGTGAGAAGACAAAGAAATTGCCGTGCCGACACCTGCAAGGAGGTCCCAGCCGCTGCGTAGGGAGCCTCCAGCTGTGCCGCAGCAGCAGGGGCTGGGATGAGGGGAGCCGACCTTTTCACTTCACACACACATCCCTCAAAGGCTTTGGAAAAATATTTTCCAAGTTAAACTTCAAAACATCATTTGATTTTTCTTTTTCTCCATTATGTTCTGAAATGGGAGCCTGTAATTTAGGCCCGGTGTAGCCTTCCCCCACTCCTTGCTTTTTTATTCAGTTTCACATAATACAGTGCACTACTGGGAAAGGCATTTTCCTGACAAAGTATTGATCTTGGTACAGTGCAAGAGCTGTGGCCTCAGCAGGGGGATGCCATCTTGCTGGCCACAGGCGGACATGAAGCAGCTCCCCCGGACAATGCTGCTCGCCCTCGGTGATGCCCAGTTCGAGGCTGAGCCCACGACCTGCCCTGCTCTTCCCAAAGCACCGTGTTTCTGAGCTAAGCCCCGAGCTACCAGCTCCCCAGGATTTGAACACAAGTGCTAAATTTGTTTGCCCAAGCCTCGTTTCTCTTTATTTCCTTAGCTGGACTATCCCCAAAGCAAACTGCATGGGCAAAGGGGCACCAAGAAGCACTGGGGAGAGCTCTGCAAGGGGTGTTCATGCGGGGACACCCAGGTTTTGGTGACGGGCAATGCCATTTTGGCCTCTTATAAGACCATTACCAAAATCCCCCAACACTGCAACACAACTATTTTCTTAAGACTTTGGCAAAAAGGAATTTCCTGAGGGAGGTAAGGGAAAGGTTTCCCTTTTTTTTTTTGCTTGGCACAAGCCAAGGAAAACACAAATCTTGTTTTCCCCACTGTTGATGGTTTCTCAACTCCAGCCTGAGCCGCACACCACTGATCTACCTCTGCTCTCATTCTGGCACTTGCTGGGCTGCCCGAAGCACAGCTGGTGTGTCTCGCTCTTCCCTAAGCTCTCAGGATATTGCATTCCTGACTAGCTGGCTTCTTATACTTCCCCTCCTCTGGGCCCGGGCGATGCTGGCGTTGCAGACCCGACAGCGGAAGCTCAGCCTGCAGCCGAGTCCTTGGGCTCCCCTGCATCAACCCTCTGTTTGTCTAACTCCAGGTCACCAACAGCTAAGTAAGTATTTATGGTATCTCTATAGGCTGGAAAGGACAATTCCCATATGCTTATTTTAGGCAATAAAGCTGGCTTTTTAGGGAAGCACTAGATCTTTTTGTCAAGCAACAGTTATTATTTTTGACAAGTGATCTGAGGATTTGTTACAGCTTTACAGATCGGCTTTTTCCCTCACTCCCTGATATCCTGGTTGTCCATTTTAGTGACTATGTCAAAAGTGGTCCCCACTAACTGAAGCTGGTGCACACATCTTCCATGGAGCTCCAGTGGGCCTGTGCCATTTTGGACAAAAGGTAACTCAAGTGCAACCGCTGGTCTCCCTCCTTATGGCTTCCTGAGTATCTTTTTAAACACAGGTTGCCCGAGGCCAGCAATGAACCTTCCAAATCCCATCTTCTTCCTCCCACCCACTGTCACTTGTTTGCTAAATTCCACCCTTTTTTGGTGACTGAGGGAAGTCTTTAGGGACACAGCCAAAAGTAGAATAAAAATGGTGAAAATGGCACAAAATGAAAGCTGAACAGTGGTAGAAATGTGTAAAACCCAGGAAGTCCTTCTGTACCAGTTCTTTTAGCAGAAGGCAGCTCAGCTGGGGTGGCTTAAAGGAATAAGGCTGAATTAATTAGTTTCTCTGTTTAGGTAGTAATACCATTAATCATGACGAACCATTTTGTGAGAAGGCTGATACTTGACACTGCGTAATTCCACAGGAATCCCACTGTAGTGCAGCATTATCGATGGGTCATCCTCGGAGGCGTGAGAGCAATGCCTCCAAATACAGTAAACGGCAAACCGCTGATTTTCTTTTAATATTCAGACTACCACAACATTAGTCATGATGAATTCTTCTGGCAGCAGGGTGGCTGCAATAAGCAACCCTTCAGGAATGCCAGGGGAGCATGGCATTGATTTAATGCTCACTTTTTAAGTCATACACAGACCAAATGCTTCCATAGGGCATGGTCCATTTTTGTATTTTTTTCTGAAGTTTGCAGTAACAACCTCCTTGCTCACACGTACCCGCATCAGGAAGATGCAGCTATGGACTCTAAGAGAGGTCAGGAGGGCTCATTTATGCAGCTCCATGTTAGAGATGGTGTCAAGCAAGATCCCATGCTGGACACTGGCACCAGGAGAATTACAATCCCCCTGAGCCAGCACTATGAATTTTTATGCTGAGTCCAACACGCTTTTCACATCCACCATGTGTTCTACGTTCCTCCAATTTCAGCTGGGAGAGCAGGTGCTGATTTTTAATGCCTATTCTGTTTTAAGCCTCCTTTCATCAGATTAAGGACCCTGCTATTTTATTTCATTTTATTTTTTCACGCTCAGTAATTTAGTCACACGCAAACCTAAACCCAGAAGCTGTAACACGCTGTTAAAGCACCGTCGCCCACCGCTCCGTCAGCCGCAGAGCGCGAGGGCTTCGGGGCACGGCTCCATCCCCCCGCAGACGGCTCAGCCCACGGGAAAGGCTGGGGAGGCAAACGGGAAGTGGAGAGCAGCGCTCGAGGCGATAACCTTCCCGTGGTGATGCCGGCAGCGGGGTCCCTCCAAACGAGCTGCTGCACACAGGCCGTGCTTCCTTTTCTGTCCTTCTCTTCCCCCGGCAGGAGATGCTGGATCGGCCCCCGAGGCGCAGAGCCCGAGGTGCCCCCGGGCCGTGGGGCGGAGATGCTGCAGGGCCAGGGGCACTGCTCCGCTCTCCTCCCCAAACCCCCAAACCCCCAAACCCCGACCGCAGCCGCGGCCTGCAGAGCGTGTCACGGGCCGTGCTCCGTGGGCTGGCAGGGATTCCCTGGCAGAAG